>JAQIXA010001877.1:0-21279 GCA_034699045.1 Nanhermannia cf. coronata Gr-Ori-00579
AGGGGTAATCGATGACGGAGATTCCGAATTTGATATCCGTTTGACCCGGGAGTTGACCTTTGACCCCGAAAATTGACTTTTGTCCCTGAAAAATAGGGTAATTTGATACGTTTACAACGCTTTGCTCACACAATTTATAATCAACTTCTAATGAGTTGATTAAAGCCTAGTTATAATTAACAAAGGAAGCTCAGATTCTGTAATAAGATATATAAAAAAAACTGAATTGACCTACCTATATAGAGGTAAATTATTTATCAATTACATAAAAAAATACAAACAATTAAGGACAACCTAATTATGCTCTAAAAATTTATTTTATGCATTTTTTTCGAAATATCCATATGTTTTAAAGGGTATTCCTTATATAGGTATCTAATTTAGCCTATAAAATAAAATTAGTATGTTTACTTGCAAATAAAAATGGATTTACAAAATCTTATTTAGGTTTAGGTTCACTATTTGTTCAGTTGTAAAAATAACTCCACTTTTTCTATGTATGTAGTGTAGTGTATGTTAAGTATGTAGCTGATTCAACTCTTACAAAATATATATTGATGAATCTAATTTGACAAATATCCGAATTACATTTACATTATGCATCTTTTATTATTGGAGATAAAATATTGCAAAACTTGTATAAATCTCTTTTTTGAAAAGCAAAATCTTTCTATTATGTAAGATAGTAAGGTAGTATTAATACTGATACATAGTAGAAAAAGATCTTTAAGAAATGGAAAGTCCTTTTGAAAAAAAAAACTTTGAAACCTTCAAAGAACCAGCACATATACGAGTTATTACGAGTACAATTCAATTTGAAAAACTTTTATTAGGTATAACTTATACCTAATACTTCTATTATAATGGTATTATTATACACAAGTTTTGTTACCTATACAGAATACTACAAAAGAATTGGAAATTTTATCTAATTTGAGTTTTTCGAGGTAGAAATATATAAAAAAAAAATCTCAAGCTGTGCGATGATAGATTAATGACATTTTCCATTGACCCAAACCCTTTTGAAGATAAATTGATAAATAGTATAAAGGTAGTGTAGTGAGATAGTACGTAGTGCCTTTAAAATATCTCAAAATATAAAATTACCTAAATACTTATTTACACTAGGCTAAAACCGAATTTGGTTAAAATCGGTAGAGTAATTTTTGAGTTATGCCGCGAACATACATACAGACAGACGGACAGATGGACAAAGTGCAAGCAAAGTTGAATAGTAAGTGCTCGCTTCGCTCGCACAAAAATACAGACTATATCGAGAAGATCATTATCTATTGTAAAAAATTAGTTCTTTGAAGATGGTCTGGTTCCAACTCAATTTACATTCTGAACATTAGACAAGTATAATTAACTATCGTGGAAATTAAAGGACAATGTGGATCAAAAACTTTGTCCAAGAAATACAAGAACTTATACAACTACCTACCTACTATGTAGTAGATTAATTATAGAAGAAAATAGTAGTTAATTTAAAGTTCATAGGTAAACATTATACAATAGTCTTTTAATCCATTAAAATATCTTGGACATTTGGTCAATGTCCAGAAACTTGACAAATTTTCCAGAACCATTTTTGCCAAATCTCAAAAAATACTCGAGTTTTTTGCAAGATTTTTGAGCAAATCATGTCACAAAGTTTTTTGATTTTGAGATTTATTTCGATTTGACTTAAACTGTCCAAATTTATTCAAATTATTCTTACGATTAGACTATCTTTCACTTCGACTTTTTAGTCATTTACAAACTTGGAATTTTTGAATGATTTTTTATTTACCCAAATGTCAAATTGCTTTATACAATTCATTATAAAAGAAGGATACATTAAAATTATCTCAAAAAAATCTATTGTATAGTAGTACCCTTCTACTATAAAGTAATAGTTTTGAAAAAAAAAAAATGTTGACTCATTTCCATTTTTAATGCCAAAAGTATCAAATGCAAATGCATACAAAATTCTATTGAATTAAAAATTAGACCTTTCATATATACAAACTATAGGTAGGGTACTCTGGTGTACATATGTGTGTCTAATAGCAATTTGTTTGGGGTTATAAGTTTTTGAAATGAAGGGTTGGACTCAAAATTTCATGATTTTGACAATTAGAGTATTTACGAGATTGAAAGCTCCTATTTTTAATCTAATACATATACCTACCATACCTACTGTATATACTCTAATAATATAATATACTGAATTGTATTATGGGTAGGGAGGGGAGATTTTGATACGAGATACAAATATAAAATTACTTTTTATATTTATTTTTTAAGTATATTTTATAATACTCAAAATAGGATTGAGGAAGTTTGAAATAGCTTATTGTATAATGCAAAATACTCAAATAATATACAGTACTAGTACTCGTATGTATTCTGTATACCAAATAATAACATGGTAAAAAAGGGTCTAGTAAATATACACACTAGAAGAGTCTATATCTAGTATATTACAGAATATATGAGATCATGAATCATGGAGATCCGGTTGTAGTTTCAAAATATGATGGCAAATAAATATTTAAATAATGGAATCTACGAGACTTTGTTCCGGTCATTATGGGACTTTGCCAAATACTTACAAACTTTTTTTGAATACTTATAGCTTACTAACTTACTACTATGTATATATTAAGTAAGTATGTGTAACAAACAAATTTTAGAAAAAATGTCACAAGAAATAAAGCCATACTAGAGACCATCAAATGTCCAACGAATCTTAAACTAAAACTAAAATGAATTTTGCAAAGAAAAGCTTAAACCTATTCCTCACAAAAATTTGATTTTATCCAACAATGTTACCTAATTTAAATTTTTTTAAGAAATGATATGAACTTTCAGACAAAAATTTTTCAAATTTTTTTTTAGACATTATGACCTTTGATATTAAAACCTTAATTAAAATTAATTTAGTCTACTATATTTTGTGTTTTATCCCTGATATATAGGTATGTAGTAAGTATAATATCATGCTCTAAATAAAATTGAATCTCTCGAAACTCTTCAAGATCTACGAAATGATTAGATTAGAGATTTCCTATGCTGTTTTTGATTCGCATGTGTTTTCCGAGTCCTTATCTAAATTACCCGGTGTTTGATATCTCGGATTTATGTAAATAAATTATATATCGTAAAATAATATACCTTATACCTATAGCCTATAGTATATACAATATTTTGTCGAAAAGATTGATGAACACTTTTAGAGATTGTCTAATATACAACCTAAGAATAATACATTACACATATGTTTAATATACATATATAGTGTATATATCAGTACATGGTAGTTTAAAGTAATAAATAAATATCCAAATTATTATTAATCTTTCTTGAGTTTTAGTTGGCGCATGAACCGGTTTATAAAAAAATCTCAAAATAATGTAAAAAAATCGGCCCTGAAATAATACCATTTATTATACCTACCATTACCATACATATAATAGGCATAAACTTCTATTTTAAAATACTACAAGTACAATCCTCCTACTCCTTTTCTTCTTGTAATTTTTATTATTATTTTTTTTCACAATACCTATCAATTATCCTTAGTTCGAAATCTACGATTATTAAATTATAGAGTCTCAAGTGAATCTAATTATAATCTCTGACATTTTTCTGACACTTTTCAAGCCATAATTTAATTTAGTTGGAAAAGTTAATTTGATCAAATAAGTCGAAATGAAATATGATCTATGAAATATATCAAATACAAAAAAAATTTGATGAAAGATTTTATAGAATTCTATAACTTTTTAAAGCTTACAAAAAATTTTAAAATAAAATCCTTGAAATATTTTGCAAAAGTAATCAATTTTTTGTTAATATAAATAATTCTCATTTCCTAATTAAGTATTATAGATTATAGATAATGATTAAGGTATATGTAGGGTACTAAAACCTATTTTACAAACGACTAAATAGTTGTGGTTTATTAAATCCCCATTTCTAAAATCCGAGTTTAATTTTAAGCCATAATTATAACTAATCCAAGTTCAAGGACAAACCCAACTCAATTTCCTGAAATTAATTAAAAATCTCGTACATTTTAAACTACCTACCCTAGGTATTATAATTTAAGATAGTATTTGCTTAACAAAATTTGCAATTTTTAAGTCTAGATTTTTTGAAATTTTAATAATGAGTGTTAGATAATAATTTCGGTCTTTTTTTACTTTACAAGTACTAAATTCCCATCATTATAATTTACAATTTTTAAAAGTTTTTAAACTATTTATTAGCTCAAAATATTCTGTAAAAATAACAACGAGTTTTTGAGCCAAACTTGTTAAACCGGTCAAATCGAAAGCAAAAAAAAAATTTTTTTGAACTTTTTATCCATTATTTTTATAAGTAATATTTCTTGTTTATTTTATAACATAGCTAGCATAACATGCCTTAAAAAGTAATTATAATTTATACTCACTCGAATGTATTGAGGTGAATAATTTATCAAATTCAAGAAAAAATGTTCAAAAGGAAATGGAAATTGTTATACACCTATCCATATACTTTTGAATTTTAATAACCTAACTAAAATACAGATATAATAAATAAAATAAAGTTAGAAATGTAACTAATTGGCTTTTTTTAAGTTTTCTACAAAAAATTTAATGATATCTAAATTCTGTATAATTATTCATAAAAAATTCTCTATAGACTTTAGCTACTTTTGTATGAATACAAGTTTAAGATAATAATAATAATAATAATATAATTTATCATTCAACCTACTACTGTAAACTGTAAAACACTTTGACTATAAAAATAAATATTTTTTTGAACATTTTGATTATTTTAAGTGAACTTTTATTTATATTTATACTATTACAACCTACCATACCATACTATGCACTTGAAGTATTTATAGGGCAAAATATTTGAAAAATGGATATTGCAAATTCCTCAAAATCATCCAATAAAATATGGTATCAAGATCAAGATCTGTAAAAAATGATCAATTTTATTGAATTACGAGCTTAAAGGATAAGCTTAATATGTACAGGATATTTTTATTTTTTTATATTTATGTCATTCTTCATACACTTCATATATTATACCTACCTATATAATATGTATTTGGTCGATAAATCGAATCTGACAGTTCAATATTATTTTTTATTAAAGTGCATTTAAAAGCACAAATAAGGATAAGCATAATGTAATGAAATTCAACATTTGTTTTGTACTCTGCCAAAATATTAGAAGAAATTTTTAGAAATCTAGGTCTGAAATCAAAATGAATTTTTGCAAAATTTAAAATTGTCTCAAATTATTTCAAAATACATATTAGCCTATGTAGTATCTATTTTGAAAAGTTGTCTAAAATATTTTTTAAACTACTCGTAAACATTCGAATTCTACATTACTTATACTTTACGATTATGTACTTAGATACATATACTTAGGTACTCGTATTATATAAATTTTTAAGTTTTTGTACGATATGATTGAATTGACATAACTTAAATAAACGAGTTATAAATTGACAATTTCATTTTTGATAGGCCAATAAAATAAAAATAAAAAGAGCTCCAAATTTGGGGTCTGCTGGTACTAAATAATTAATCATAATACTTTGTATTATGGTCCATTATTAATTAAAATGACCATTCCTTCCTAGTACATAGTCAATTTCAAAAGTCTTAACTCGAAGTTGAGGGCCATCAAAATGGGCAAAAAAAATTAATTTTGTATGCGAAAATATGTAATGGGGGGAAATTAAATTACCCAATTAAGTTTAAATTCACTTGATAGATAGAGACCAAAATGACCAACCAATTTAACTGTTTGAAAACATGCTTTTTACCCATATAAAAAAGCTCTTAATTTACCTACTTTATAAACTTTATAGATTTGTATAGTATGTAATGTAGTATGTAGTATTACTAGTTAAGTTTATCTTTTAAAGAAGAAAGAAAGAGATAATAAATTACATAAAATAATGATGGTATTTTTAAGTAACTTATTCAAGGATACTTTAGTCTATAAGTCTATACTACAAACTTAAGATAGAAACAAGATTTTTTTTTTGCAAATTCCGGTTATTTTTGCGAGTTGTTTAAAAAAGTTTAAAATAAAAAATAGCCTTAACTAATAGCCAGTTTTAAATTTTAAATGTATAAAAGTACTTTATATACACTACACTAGGTATATTAGTACTGAAGTATACTGAACATAAATCTATCTTTTTGGTCATAAACTCATAAATCAAAAATATTACCTACCTACTACCTACATAGCATAGCTACTAATAAAGTAAGATTAAAAACTTTTTTGAATATAGATTTTCTATAAAAGTACTCTATCTTTATACCAATGCTATGATATGATCTCTTTTAATAATTGGGTAAAGATTATAAAAATTACCTAGATAGGTATATTAGATTTATAACATTGTAATCCTAACTAACAAGAAGAAGCATTATTTATGGTATTTTATCTCTGTCCATAAAGATTAGAACTTAATTATCTACTGATCAATTACTTGGAACTTGTATAAAAAAAAACTGATCAGATCAGATCTGACAAGATCAATATTCATTATTATTATTATCCATTTATCCAATGGAATTCATTTATCCATTTATTAGGCTCTAGGACAAAATCCTAACTACCAAAATCCTACCGACCGAAATCCTACCTAAACCAAAATCCAAAATTTTGGTCAAAATTCTCAACTTATAAGATTTTTAATATGCAATTTTTGACAAAAGTCAAAATTTTTGACCAATTCTCGTCAATTTTGGGAGGTAGGATTTTGGTATGTTAGGATTTTGGCAGATAGGATTTTGTCCGCGACCCGTCTAGACGAAACCCCTGGAAGATAAAAATCCTCAATATTTTAGTAGAAAAATTGCTTAAAGTAAAGGCGTCGAAAAAAGCTCAAAATTTTCTCAAAATTTCTCGAAATTTGCTTTAAAGGCTCATTTTTTGCAAAAATTTTGGATTTTACAAGAAAAATCTTGAGATTTACAAATTCAAGAACATTCAGTTATAAAAGAAATTTTATTTTGAGTTTTGGTTTGTGGTAATAGGACGGGTTACGGGTGCTAGTAAGAAGCTTTATTGATTGATTGGTTTTGTTTGTTAAATTTTATTTTTAAATGAATTTTTGGTTAATCTCTCTCTCTATTCAATAATATTAAATATTATATCTCTATACTCTAATAACTCTATAGAATTTTAATGGGTTCTTTTATGCGAGTAGAATTTGAATTATTTTGAATGAAATTTATCGATAAAATTACCCAAGTAGGTATATTACATACACATTAATAGTGCATACTTTTATTTTAAAAAATTGCCAACAATTTGCCATTTATTACTAATCAATCGATAAATTTTTTAGTTTAGACAGATTTTTTGGAGTTTGTAGCTCGTACTTACCATTCGAAAATATGATGAAATTTTTTTAGCATTTTGATCTCAAAATACAAAATTTAACTTTGATTTTTACGTATTTTTGCACAAAGAATGGCAAAAAAAAAATTCTGAAAAATGTCGAGCTTTTTGAAGTCGTTTGTGTTTTTTGTGAACCTTTTCAGTTCAATTATAAAACCTTGAATAAATGAAAAGTTTAATTTGCAATTTGCATTCAATCGAACCGAAACCCATGCTGGAACAAAAATCCTCAATTTTTTTGGTAGAAATATTGCTTAAAAGCATCAAGAAAGCTCAAAATTTTCTTCAAATTTTGTTTGAAATTCACTCGAAAAGCTCATATTTTGCCAAAAATTTTGGATTTTTTAAAGATTACAAGAAAAAACTTGAGATTTACAAATTCAAGAATATTCAGTTGTAAAAACTTGAAGAAAAAAAGTACTCCATATTAAAAACAGACACAAAATTTGACCATAAAATTTCAAAATTTTTAGGATTAAACTGCAAGTGTATGTTAAGACCTTGATTTCTAAACTCAACTCAACTCAATAAATAAAAATTAGGTATAAAGTACTAAATGCATAATAGCCTACCTGTACCTGTACCAAGTAAAAATAGTAAGTTGATAAAAAAAATGCTTTATACAGAAATTTCACTCTACTTGATTGATTTTTGAGTGGAAAGAGTTTGTCTTTTAAATCCATAAATATGCGATTAAAATTTATAAAAATCTACAAAAAAATGCCTTCCTATTTAAACATACTTAAACTGGAACAGGAAACGTTTAAAAAATGGGACAATTATAATCCCTCTGTATATTTTATAAATTAAATTTCCGGTATCTATACTACTACGTATATTATAGGTACGTCAATTTCACAGTTAAGTACCTAACATATGGGTAATAAATAATTAAAATTGCTTTAAATATGAGTTCTATGATAAGGATGACAAAAATTGTCCCCTTTTATAACTAATTGTAAGTTAGAATTTTGGAAATTTTGAAAAAACTTATCAAAATTTACAGAATTCAGTAGATCCAAAGATCACAATTTGTAAATTATTTTTCGCTACGAGATATTGAATAATTGTTCTTAATAACTTGATTTCAAAGAGATATTACTTTTGTACTCGTACAGAATATGTAGTCATTTAATCAACTTTTTGATTTTGACAATTTTTGGGTCAATATAATTCGGTCGATTCGATTTTTATAATATAACTCAAGTTTAAGTGTAGTAGGGTACTCTACAAATAAATATAAAGGTAGGTAGGTGGGTATTTGGGTTAGACAAACTTTTTCAATATCATTTTTATTGATTGTACATAAGTACCCTACTTACAATTAACTTACTTACCATTAGATAGAACCTATACTAATACTTAATACATAAATGCATAATTTGGTATCCTATAATAGGTATAAACTTTTTTGCGGATTTTGTCTGAAATTAGAGAGATTAATAATTACTAAATTGTAATACATTATCGTAGATGCATTCTGGATAAATTAGAATTAGTAATTGGGTAATTATTACAGTATGTACCCTACCTAATAATGTCTGTGGCTTTATAGACTGTTGTTGATAAACTTGGATTAGCATATTTCATTTATATTTGTATAATTTAGTAATTATACCTAGTCAAGGAAAGGATTATACCTACTCTATTTATTTATTTCAGAGTTCAATGCATTTTGCATTTTATTAATTTTTAATGATTTATATAATAATTTGTAATAATCAGTTACCTATATTTATTTTTATAAATATAGGCCTTGTCATGAATTCCTAATAAATTAAGTACCTATCTAGTCTAGTTTATAAAGCAAATACATTAGATAAGTAGGTACAGATTCATTTGCCTAAATACCTACGTGATTTTAGATTACACATGTACGAAGTAGGTAATCCATAGTCTGTAATAATTAAAAAATTTATTTAGACCATTTATTAGTCATCCAACGATCGTGCCAATCTCCTATTACATTACCTACCTATATAATAATATAATATTTGTATAATATATGTTTATGTTATCAGTTATCTAATGTATAAATAACGACATGATAATAATTAAAATCAAAAACGAAGCAACCTCCATTTCATGTAATAAGAAAAGTATTTAAAGAAAATATTAAATAGAAAATTACCCGGATTTATTAACTGATCGATCAATTTGTATTTTGGTATTTCATGGCTTTATAAAAGTTAAAGTTAAGACTGAGCTTAATTAAAATTTAATTACGAGTTAAGCGTCACTTTCGATGCAAAGAGAACTTGACATTCTTTCCTCAGGTGTGATTTCCTTTTGACTGATTCCAGAGTTTTGATAGCTAATTTATGGTCAATATTTTTCTTCGAAAGGTTCCAAAGATTTAGAGCTAATTGACCCATTTGACCCAAATCTCCCCAAATTAAAATTTCCAAAAATAACTCGAGAGATATCCGAGCCTAAAAACAATTTATTTTTTGTCAAAGATTGTTATTTCGAATATAAGTAGAAAAAATATATTGGTGATTAAGTATATACTACTAACTTGTTTTTTAAGCTGTTGTTGTTCACCAAGGTTTTTAATAGTCAGCAGAAGCTGATTTAAAATCGAGGTAGCTGTCGAGTCAATCTCTTGGAGGAATTTTGTGTCCGATCCATAAAGGTTATCATTCGCATCAACACCCGTAAAATAATATGGATATTTTTCTTGACTATAAGCTCCCAAAAGTGACAGAAATCTCAAGGGAATAATCGGAGATTGCCAGTCAATTGTCATCATAGCTTTGAGCAAATAGAGCATTGGCTCATTCTCATTATCTGGCACACAAAGTAGACAGCTCATCTAATTTTTATTTAATTAAAAATTTCAATTTTTAGATTTAGAAATTCGAAAATGGAAAAATACGATGTTTTTATACTTACTAAGTTATTAACATATTCGATGAGTAGCTGCTCACTAAATTCCAAATCTCGACCAGTTTGAACATTTTCATTAAGTAGGGTTATGGCTGCTTTCAAACATGAATCGCCTAAAAATCACCATTTGTTCAAGATTATAATTAATTGCAATTATTATACAATTAAAATTAAAATTACGATACCTTGACTAACACACTGATTGCAGTAAGCAACTTGGCTCGTTAGTAAATAAAGTTGCAATTGAGAATAAACACTTTCCAATGATGGAATTGTAATAAATGCTAAAATACAAAAAGAAAATTATCACTTTACCATGATAAATAATAGTTAAGGCTTACCGTATGCAATACAGGCTGAAAGAAAACTTCTAGTCCTTTTTGTATGATATCCAGAAAGCATTTCTCGAACTTTCATTCCCAATTTACAAACACACTATAGTCCAAAAGATTGTTAAATTGTTTCATTTATTTTAAATTTTAGTACCATATGAAAAATGTCTTTTAAAAATTATCAAAGCTGACCTGGATAAGCTGAACAAGAACGAAATCAATATTTGTAAAAGCCCCACGAGCTTCATCATAAAATTGTAATTGTTTTTCATAATCTCGTCCAAAATCAACACGTACTATAAATCCATTTATAATGCAGCCGATTTGTTTCACTTCATCTACTGGTGTTAGAGCACTAAAATATAAAATTAAATCCATAAATTAATATAAGATAAAACGCATAGATCATTTATTTTGAAGAATCTTACTCGACAGAATCGTGTAGAATTGTAGATAGATGCATGAGTGTATTGATGACAATATTATCGGCTAGTGGATCATGATGTTTTGAATTAAAAGCTTCAATAACTGATTTAATAACTTCTAAATTGCTCCTTAACATCGTGACTAACTTGATGAATTTGTCCATAAGCAATAAAGAAATAATGTCCTTTGAAAAAGTGATTAATTTCTCCACAATATTGACTAGTTTTGGGTTGAATTTTTCAACATCACGGTAGGTAATATGAGCTAATATATCCTCAATAAACGAGTTGATCAATTCACTCTAAAAAATAAAAATAAAAGTTTTTTATCTTTAACTATATCTTTAGTACCTATATTATAATTGTTAAATTACTCCAAAATATTTGACAACAAATTCAGTCCAGACTTCAATACATGAAAGATATTGTTCTCGATTTTGCAAGTCCTTAATAAAAGGCCATGTCCTCTTCCAAATCTCCTTTGCCTGGACAATTTGAGGTTCGCTTATGACCAGACACATCCCCAAATTCTTAATTAATGGTCCCAAATTATTTTCCAGTGTTTGTGTCATGTCCAAAATGTGAATACACTCGTCTCCAATGAATGATGGTGGGAATGTTGATAACACAGAACTCAATAAAACAGATTTCCAGCTAGATTAAATAACATTATAACAAAAAATATCATACTCATAAAAAAATTTAGAAAATAATTATGCATAAACTTTGTTATAATCTTACAATGATGAGGGAATGTTTGAAACTAATTGAAGTGTAGAATTAAGGTGATCTCCTCTATGAACAAGACATTGCAAAATCCACTCAATAGCCGGACTCAGGACATTCATATAAGTATCCATCGACACTTTATTTTCAACAAATTGTGGATTTGTTTTAAAATTTTCCAGGACATGATCATGGAGCATTAAAATATCTTGAAAACATTGCATATAGATTTCCTTGTGATTGGGTATAAGCTCCATTGCTTTCCTTACCAAATATGACCTAAAAAAAATAGTTAAAATTAAACAAATTCTCTTTAATAATTTCAATTTCTGATTTATTTTTACCTCAAATAAATGGAAACAACAGGATCACCAATCCCCCAGATACTATTTAAGAGGCGAACAAAGATACGACCAAAATCTGGAGAACTGACAAAACATAAAATTACTTTCAGTTGAGAATTTTATAAAAATTCATTTACTTTGACTGGATAAAAGAATAAGATTTGAGAATTGCCATTTCAATAGATATTCTTGGTAGTAATTCACCTAAAATTAAAATAACAAGTACAGTTGAATCTCTTTAATATCTTAAAAATAATTTTTTTAAAACTTACGAATGGAACCGACTTTAAAAAACCAATTCTTACTGGTTTCTTTTACAACTTCAGCCGGTAATATTTCACTATATAATTATATGATATAATATAATAAATAAATTATCATAATTAATTGAAAATTCTTAATTAAAATGTAAGTACCTTTGCTTTCCTTTCAGTCGATTGTAAACCATTTCACCAAATTTGTCCAGGATGTCTGTAATAATGACAAACTTACTCGGATAAAAAGAAATCACGGATGTATCGCTCAACAACTTGCAGCACTACCAAATGAATGAACTTGATTAAAAAAAGGAATTTTACAAATTAAGTATTATTTATAAATTATTACCTGAATTGCAATTTTCAAGGCATTTACTCTCAAATCAGAATTCCAAGCTTGCTTCATCGATTGATCCAGTTGATTTATCTTTTAAAAATTAAAATATTTGACATTATTATATCAGTAGATTATATATTATAAAGGTGTGTAGGTGTAGAAATGTGTAGAAATTGAAAAAATATAATACCTTATTAATATATTCATCTTGACTAAGGCCACCAAAATATTGTTTAGACCCGACATCAAGATCCAATTGCTCGAGCCTTTGCAATGTCTTCTCACTTACACTTCGCACTTCTACAAATTTTAATTTAATTTAATTTCTGACTACAATGTAGGTACTAGGTACCTACAAGTTTACAAGGGAACTGTCCTTCCTGTAACCCTGGACCTTGCTATTGATATTTTCTTGAAAAATATAAAATTAGTTCGAGAATCTGTGAAATTGATCAGAATTGCCTGTTCTTTAAATCCCTATTTACGAAGATTCTTTTGCACTTTTATGTCATTATAAACCTATCACTGAATGATGGTGATGGTGACATGAAGGACAGTTCCCTTGCTGTAAAATAATTATATAAAAATATTATATAGGAACTATACCATGATCATTAGAAAAAGAAGAAGTCGTGAGTGACAATTTCTCCATTGTCGTAAATTTATTTAAAATGATCAATTTCTTCACACTCCAGGGCTCAAAAGTGTCGCCGATTTTCTTAATTTTGGCAATTGAAGAATGATGTCCAGGAATTAGCAATTCATCGGTCGCCATCCTTGTCAATGGGTCCAGGTCATCTAGGTTCACACTAGTCTCCACTATTTCCAATGATAATTTATTACTGGCCTAAATTTAAAATCAATTTCCAAATAATCATATCTATATTCAAGTACCCTACTTATTAATTAAGTTATTATTACGATTCCAGTAGTTGATGATTGTAATGGATGTTTGTCGGTCTTTTGTCCATGAAGGTGGATTTTGCTCTGGATCTTTCTTTTGTACGACTCTTTATCACTTGACCTGTCACAAAATCATTTATAGTATTAGTATTTAGTATTAGAGTAAATTAACAAAATATTAAATTACAAAATATTACACACTTTACCATTTATATGACATTTTGATTTGAGCATAAAAAAATTGAGATTTTAAGAAGGTCTTCAAAATCTACACACAATTATCTAATAATTCTTTGATAGTTGAGATTGAGAGTTGAGAGCAGCTGACCTATAAAGGTCAAATCGTCCAAAATTAAAAAAACAAAATCAAATTCTTCAGAATTTTTGACATTTTTTCATTTTTTTATTTTATTATTTTTTTAAAACTCTCGCGCTGACACTCGACTCCACTGTTTCAAACTGCCTCAAAACTCAACACCATTAATTATTAGATGTTACGTTATTAATTGGGTAGGGGTGGGGTAGGATAAAGGACTTTTACTCTAAAGGGTTATAATACCAAACCAAATTCAGCTCTGAAAACCTCAATTTCAGCCTAAAAGCAGTCATATTATAAGAGTATACATAATATACCTATACTTACTTTACTTGCCAGCTACCATATTTACCTTAAAACTAGCTAAGTAATTTTGGTTTTGGTGGAGTAAATTGCAAATTGGAATTGGTAATTGGATTGGGTTGGGATTGGGATTGAGATTAAATTTAGGTGTGTGAGTTACAATTTGTATAAGCAAGACCAGTAGATTAATGGTAGAATTAATCTACTGGTCTTGGTATAAGTAATTTGTGACTTGTTGTGAGAAAAAAGGTTCAAATGTCTCTTTTACTTGTTTTACTTTTACATTGATGGACATAAAATAAATTGTCATAATTTATAATAATATATTTAATTAGATAGGTAATATTAAAACTACTGCCTGCAATATCCGAATGTACAAGTAATAACACTACATGCATACTACATAATATAAGTGTATCCACGTGTGCATTTCTTGACTCTGGCTACCCTGAACTTGTAGAAAAGTTCAAAAAAAATTCACTCTGAATCTTGTCTAGCCAAAAAACATGAAAAAAAAAAATGGCAAACAAAATGTTTTCTATTTTCTTTAACTTAACTTAAGATGTAAATGAAGGATTAAACTGGAATTTTTGAGGTGGTAAAAGTATTTATCTCTTAAGGACAGCAATAAATGAAATACCTAAGTAATAGGTAGGGGTAGGGTACAGTAAATGGCAAAAATAATAATAATTAGTGAATTTGGGTTCAGGTTCAGGTGTAGAGTTCATTGTCAAGGTCCCCCTGCCATACTACTATAGCTGGAACACCCTGTAACAACTCGACTCTGTTGTCAATTTTGAAAAACCAAAATTTGGCCATGATCTTGAATCTTGGGAATCTTGACTTTGGAGTTTAAAATTCTCAAAATTGACCTTCTCCAAGACCAAGACTGATGACTGCTGCAAATCTAACCAGTAATTATATGCAATTTACTTCTTTCTTCCACCACATTTCTCACAATATTACAAAACCAAAACTTAAAAAAATATCTTGAGATCATCTAGTATAAAAAGGGTCATTTCATTTATATTATAGGTAATTTTAATTTGAGCTTTTTTATGGGTATCGTATACACTGAATATTTATGTAGGTATTCCTATAGGATATCGATAGTAGGTATCCTTGAAAAGTTGATACATAATACATATGACATTTTTTGAAAAATTTTACTTTTTGATTCAGAAGACCTTAAGGTCAAATTTCAGTCCTTTAAATTCTCTAATTTTTGTCCAGAATCTAGTAAGTGTTTCAAAATATAATGTATGTGATGCAAATTAGAATTTTTGACCCTTTTTCTCCAGGTTGGTCACATTTGAGATAGTAGTTAACTTAAGATCATGATCTGAAAATAATAATTTGGTAAAAATAATGGGTTAATGTGGTCGTGAGTTGAGTAAGGACAGGAGAAGGGCAGGCAGGCAGGCAGAGTTGAGTAGTTGAATTTAATTGCTAATTTAATTTTGGCAAAAAATAAATACCCTACCTAACTATCTTGAGATTGTTGTAAATAATTGTAATGGGGATGATGATGATGTCACCTGGCTTGAGAAAAGGGGCCAAAAAAAGTATTTTATTATTTTTATTATTCATGCATATAAATACATAAGTAAGATTGTGAATAGGAGTGAGCTGGAGGGGCACACGTGTCATTTTTTTCTATAATAATTTTTATGACCAACCAACAACGAACCCACAAATCGTGAATTTATTTATTTATTTATTTTTGCAGAAATATAAAAATGAGAGAGAATTCACTTTGAGTTTTTAAAGACAAAGAAATTAAAGACGCAGAAAAATAGAAATTTTTGTTCTAACTCTAACCATCTTGAAAGCTCGATTTTCGATAGATTTTAAATTCAGAAAATGTTTCTTAATATATCTATCTATTTTGCACTTTTTGGTCAATTTTGTGTTTATTTACACTCAAAATTTTGATAAAAATTCAAGTATTTTCAAGATATGTTAGGTTTTCAGGCCTTTCCATGAACATTCAAAGGCCAGAGAGCTCATTAAAACCCAAATTCTTTTCAAATCTTTTAGGAATTTTTCAAGTTTTATTAGGGCACAAAGTGCTCATTTTTTTGGTTTTTGTCTCGAATGCGAGCTTGAAAATCATTAGGTAGTACCTATATATTGTCAATTAGTTAGATATTATGGCTGGACTCCAGCCGACTCCAGCTCATTCAATGTTTTCAATTTTGGAGTGCAAAAATTTTTTTTAGCTTTTTTTTGCCTAATTGATTTCCAGACCAGTCTATCCAGAAATTCAGCAGAATCCAGAAATGAAATTTTACAACTTAAAACTAATTACTAGTTCATATCTGTAGTATAGATAGTATCTGCAGTAAATAAAAATGTTCATGTTCTGTAGGTGTTGTAGGTGGTAACCATTTGGTGTCAGTACAGTATATAGATATTATATAATTGGACAAAACCTGTCCAAAATTAGTCAAGAAATTGGTTGGTGAAAAAAAAAAGTTGAATTAGATAATATTAGCAAAAAAGAAACAAGAAAGAAAGGCTGATTTGATGACACTGTCTGTCTGTCTGTCGAGGATTTATCTTGTTCTTCTTGGGGTTGTAAAAATATCTTGTAAATAACACTCAATAAAATACTCCAACTAATTTTAACTAAATAGATACAGATACAGATACATATCTATTATTATTATTATATGATCCTTATCTTATCTACATAATATCTTATAAGTAATCTTATAACTTATAAAACTTTTAACTTTTTAAAACTCTGGCTGGATGATAGGGGTAGGGGTAGATTAGGGATAAATTGGAGAGAAGATCGAGGTTTTTGAAATTTTCATTTTTCGAATGAACTGCAAATTCAAATTGTATCGATTTATAATTTGTACTTGACTATCCCTAATCTGCAGCAGATACCTGCTAATGCTTTATTGTTTGTGTTAAGTATCCTATACACCTTATACATTCTATGAAATATGCATTGGTACGAGTATGCACATCTAGGTTTTTGGTTTTTATTTCATATTATTGTCATATATTATTTTATATTATGTGTACTATGTAGGTTATGAAGTTATGTACTATGTACATTACATAACTTAGGTATAAGGATTTTATTATGTATTCATCACAGAATTATGCAGAATCAAAAATTTTTTTGAAAAGTGAGCATTTTTAGTTTGAAATTCGATGCATTATTTGAAATTCTTTCTAATTAACTTTGCGAAATTATAGCGATTATGGATTTTGACATTATATAGAATAGAACATTTATTGACCTTCATTTTTCATGAATCGATCAGATCCAAAAGTTCAGAGGTCATACTTGAAGTTTTTATGCAAAATATGCATTCTGTGATCCATACTTACTATCTATTTGATCCTTTTTTTTTCAAATATTTTCAAAATTTCAAAATTTTCAAAAATGAACTATTTTAACTGATATACCTATACCTGTTTGTCTATCAGTATGTTTATTATGATTATGATAGGACTACCTATCAAAATATTTAAAATCTAGTATTTATTACTATTTGAATTATAGACTTATTAGGTTGTAATTGAGTCTCTAGTAGGTATTAGAGTTAATAAGGGTAGTTTTCAGTTTAGATATACATATTATATTATGTATAGGTTTAAGTATAATAGGTAGGGGTAGATTGGTTGGGCACGTGGAGAAAGAAAAGTTCGTTCGTTGGAGATTTTTGATTTGATGATTCAAAGTTTTTTTTTGTTTTTTTTGGGGAGCTTTCCCGGCTCATGTTGTTGAGTCAAATTTTAAACTGAATTGGAAATTGAATGCCACACGTGGACTCGGCCAATTCACAAAAATTTAGAAAAAAAAACTTTAAAAACTCTACGAAATCGATGACTTACACTCTCATCTACTGCAGAACAAGCAACAGAACTCTTACAGATATTTACTTTCTTAGAAAAAGATTCATGTTTTTCAATTTTAAGAAAAATAAATAGGAACTAATACTTACCTAATAATTACCTAACTAGGCTTTAATCAACTCACTAGAAGTTGATTATTAATTGTGCGGGCAAAGCTATGAAATGTTATTTTTATCATATAAAAAATTTTGCGGTTCCTGGGGGCCGCACGGACCTGGGGACCATATATCTTTGCATTTCAAGCCATGGGGAACCTTTATATCAAATAAAAAAATTTGCGTTTCCGGCGGACCCTTAAAGGGTCCGCAGGACCGCAAGGTGTGGGGCCACCTGGTATTTTTTGTCGAAATGGCAAACCCCCACACTATCGCTATCGGGGTCCTTCATGCCAAGTTTGGTCAAGATCGTTCCAGTAGTTCTCGAGTTATCCTCTGACAAACAGACATATTTTTTTTCCTTATTTATAAAGTATCTATTTCTTGCACCAAGTTTCAACTTGTTGGCAGAATCAGTAAAAAATTTTAAATTTTAAATTTTAATTTTGTCCCTGAACTTAATTTTTAACTTTAAGATATGAGTTTGGCTTGTATTATTTGAGATTGAGTTATTTTATTAGTATAGGTGAAAGTATTTGGCGGGAAGTTTTGAAATTTACACAAAATTAAAAAAAATAAAAAAAAAAACTTTTCCTAATATTTTTGATTTACTAAAATAGATATTAAAACTAGTATACTATTACCTATATAAATTATCTTGTATTCTGAGAGTGAGGTCATTTGTGAGAGTAATAAAACGGATTTTATTGAGATATAAAATTTGTACCTTTGCCAAAGCTGATAATCCCATTATCAGATAGGTAGAGGGGTCCTCGAAGGGCTCCGAAATATTTGAATGGGAAATTGACCGAGGGGGGATTATCATCGTCGAAAAGGGGGGTCGTCACATCCGCACTACTAGGGGGGAAACATCTAGATATACGAGTAAAAGTTCATAAATTAGAAAAAAAAAATCAAAATTTTTGAAATTTTTTAAAAAATACTTACCCATAGTTGTAACTTGGCTGGTACTATATATGTAAAAGATTTAAAATTTTGAAATTAATTCTTACATCATCAAATTTTGACTAATTTTGTCTAATTTTTGAGCAATTTTGACCAAAGAAAAACTTTGACTTTTCAAAAATTTTCAAAATTTTGACCAATTTTGACCAATTTTGACTAATTTTTGAGCAATTTTGACTAATTTTGACCAAAGAAAAACTTTGACTTTTCAAAAATTTTCAAAATTTTGACCAATTTCTACTAATTTTGACCAATATGTGAGCAATTTTGACCAATTTGTGAGCAATTTTGACAAATTTTTGATCAATTTTGACAAATTTTGACAAATTTTGACCATTTTTGACCAATTTAGAAAAAGGAACAACTTTGATTTTTCCAAATTTTGATAAATTTTGATCATATTTTGACTAACTATGACTTTTACAAATTTTTCAAAATTTTTGAAAATGTTAAAATATGATTTGGATAGATACATTATCCAAATATCATATGAATTTAATCTACCTATAAAAAATTTGAGTACTTTTGTGTAGACTTTAGTGTACTTGATATTTAAAAAAATCAAAATACTGCAAACTATAAATTTTTAAAATTATCATTTTGAAATCTTAGTTTTCAGCACGAAATCTTAGATTTCAAAGAATACTAATATATACCTGGATTACAAATACTATAAATGTGAATTTTGAACTACCCTTTAAGTGTTTAGAAAATCTGATTTTTTTAAAAAATTTACCGAATAGTACTGTGGATAATAGACCCCTTCGATTGACGAAATGACCACAAGGACCATGACCAAAATAATGGACACCTTCACCATCTTCTTCTCAAGTTTGGATTTTTTATTTTAAAAAAAAATCGAAATTGAAATTTGAAAGTGAATTTTTGAATGAATAGTATAGCCTTTTTATACCTAGGCAATTGAACTAAAAACTGGGACAAAAATTTGTCAAATAAGAAATTTTGCAAATTTTTCTCTCTGAAATGTTTGACAGGAAAGGAAGCAAATTTTTTATTTTCAAAATTTAAAATCTCAAAATATTTAGAATATAAATTTTGATAGGATCATACTTTTTAAATGCTTACTCATCTATTAAGTAGGGCATCATAATATGCCCAGTATAATATTAATATTATTTAAGTTTATTTTTTAAAAACTAGGATTTAATTAACTACTCTTTACTTAATTATCTATTGTGCTAACAAAAATTTGACAAAATATTTACAAATTTTGACCAATTCTGATAAATTTTGAACAATTTTAACAAATTTTGATCAATTTCGCAAAGGAACAATTTTGGCTATTTCAAAATTTGACAAATTTGGACCAATTTATTTACAAATTTTGAACAAATTTTGACCAATAAAGACTTTTACTTTGTTAAAATTTTTGAAAATTTTCAAAGAGAAATCAGGTCAATTGGGTCAGTTGTAGTTTTCTAAATTCTATGTACCTATGCTAAAATAAAGTATAATATTTTACTTTTGAAAGAATTTAGCAATCAAACACTAATTAGATATATACAGGTTGACCATCAGCAGACTGGAGCTACTTTGAACGCGAATAACTCAAAGACCAATAGCCCGATTTCCATGATATACATCTCATTCGATAGAGGTTGAACAAACTTAGATATTATATAGAACATCTCATAATCCAGCTATGCTAAATACTGCGATAGGGTTATTTTACGAAAAATAGCTCTTTTTTCAAATATAGCGCCAAAAATACAGTGATTGGAGTTTTTAAATTATATAAGCCTTGTAACTTGTACATAATCTTAAAGTTCAATAATTTTATAACATTTTGACACCAAATAGAGGCTGCTATCTCAGCCCTCAGCGGTTTCAAAAGTTAGAGCGCTTTAAAAAAAATTTTTTTGAAAATTCAATATTTTGAAAATTTTTCGGAGTTAAACGAGGAAACTGTTTTTCGTAAAATAATTTTAGCGCAGTAGATAGCATAGCTGGATTATGACATGTAGTATATAATATCTAAGTTTGTTCAACCTCTATCGAATGAGATGTATATCATGGAAATCGGGCTGATGGCCTTTGAGTTATTCGCTTTTAAAGTAGGTCCAGTCG
>JAQIXA010001878.1:0-21260 GCA_034699045.1 Nanhermannia cf. coronata Gr-Ori-00579
AATTTTATAATATTTAAAAATTAATTAATGTTTATACCAGAATCTCCGTGAATTCCTGCAAATCGTTTCCTTAATGCTGCTACAATATCATTTGGTGAACACTCATTATTGGTATTGACTTGTTTGAATGGAGTTCCACCTGGAGATCTATAAGATAAAAAGTCAATAATTAAAATATGTGGACAGTAGCTAAAAATATGTAAAACATAATTTACAACAATCAAAAATATAGAAATATAATAGTAAAGAATAAGTGAATAGTACCTAGGAATAGATTTTAATTTGACTGCTGACAATCCTTTCAAAACATCACTCATTGTGGCAGGCTTTTGAGGCAATGGTAATAATTCTTGTTCTTTGCCCGATTTCCTTCCAATTCTTAATTTTATAGCCGGTGGTTCATTGTTAAATAACGGAAATGAAGGAAGACATGGTGGAGGTGGAGGCGGCGGTGGTGGCGGACAAAATTCATTATTTTTAACAACTTTTACATCACATTTTACATCATCTTTTCCTCCTTTAATCTGCATAAGTAGAGCAATTTGATTTTTCAAATCATTCATTTCTTGTTCCAACTGAAATTGAAATATATTGAATTAAAAATTAGGTTTAAAAAATAAATGATAAGTAAATCATCATTGAATCAATTAGTAAACTTACTTGTGCAACTCGTTGATCTGACATTGTTGATTGGAGACCAGTCATGGAATCATTAATTGTATTTGTAGTAAATGTATTAAAATGAATTTTTGGTGGAATTCCTTTTTTAGGAGTTGAGCATTTTGTTAACGTATCATTTAGAACACTGAAATTAAACAAAAAATTATTTAATTTTCAAGTTATTAACCATCCATTGATATGCCTAGGTCTAAGGTACAATTTTACTATATAATATTTTACCTTTCATCAAATTGAGTCACTGAATCAAAAGTATCATTCCACTCATCTTCGTCGAAGTCATCAAGCCCATCAGTAAAATCACCTAAACCAGCTGTATTGCTTTCAGTGTCAGAGTTTTTAGCAAAAGCTATAATATTTCCATCTTCATCAATTTCTTCTTTTGCAACATATGGCAAGTATCCTGGTGGTGGGATGATTTTGGGATTTTTGCGTCCAAAATTATTAGCAAACACATAAATCCTCGGAACTGGACCAAAGAAACCATCAGGGAACAAATTGATTGCAGCATATCTAAATAATATTTTAGTCATAATTAGGTTTACACACATATCAAAACTTATGCTAAATAAATACAAAAAATAAAGGATCAGTAGATAAAAATACTTTTATTATTAAGCTTACCTTATAAAACTCTGCTTCCGAGTATGTCTTTCATAAACTTGAATTACTCTCTCCTTCCATTGATTAGCATTTAAAAGAACACTGCCTGGAATACGCGCGACTCGATTCAATACATTTATTGTTGTTGGGTTTAACAAAATCTAAAAAAAATCAACACAAAAATCAGAGGTCAAGGTATTAATTGGATTAAGTATTAAGTATACTCAAGTTATACAATTGACAATGACATAATCATAAGACTTTACCAAATCATTTATATTTCTCACAAGCGGTGGAATTGCATAAAATCCAACAATAATTCCTCCAAAAATACTCAAATCTACAAGTAATCCATTATGTCCACGTCCACCACCATGTGCTGGAGACAATGACTCATGCTGGAGAAGGAGTCGTGGATTTCCATTGTAATGTAAGGAACTTTGAAC
Organism: Nanhermannia cf. coronata Gr-Ori-00579; assembly: GCA_034699045.1. Taxonomy (NCBI): domain Eukaryota; kingdom Metazoa; phylum Arthropoda; class Arachnida; order Sarcoptiformes; family Nanhermanniidae; genus Nanhermannia; species Nanhermannia cf. coronata Gr-Ori-00579. Next base: position 1,728 of record JAQIXA010001878.1, read on the forward strand.
CGGCATATTTATCTACAAAAACAAAAAAATTAGAAAAATCCTGGCCTTGTTCAGTTCAGCTGCAGCTAGCTAATATGGCTGGTATCGGTATCGGCTTTGAAAAACACGATTTTGATAATCTATACTCGTACAAATAAATACTTTTACAAGCGGGGGTCAAAATCAAGCTTTTCAGAGCTGAACTAAATACGTGAATGAATATAATCTACCTACTTTAATTACCTTTTTTTTAAGAGCTAGAGCTAGGCTGTGATCCTGTCTTCTAACTTCAACTTCTGTTGTTTTGTGTCTCCTGTACTGTGGTTAACTTGTCAATTTCTGGTTAAAATGTCCCAAAAAGGTGACCATCAATCATCAACGTCAATTTGACACTTTAATTATCTAATTGTAATTAAAAAAGCTCAAAATCCAATAAAAACCTGACCCTGCATGCTGACTGCTGACCTGACTTTCACAAAAAAACATGGAATTTTATTTTTTTATTTTTATAACGGAAATCTGGGATTTGAACAAATTCGCGGAATTTTCCTATTGGATCATTTCATACTATTTTATCCCGCTTTCCCAAATGACAGCAAAAAAAATAATTTTTTGGAAAATTAAAAAAGTAATCTGTAATTTTGTAATTGTTTGTAATTAAAGTTAATTACAATTAACTCAAAAGGTGTGTTTTAAGTTAAAAAGCCAACTTTTTAAGGTAAGTGAGTACCTAATGGTCAATTTATAATATTAGATTTAGATTAGCAATTAGCAATTTAGAATTTTGTTTCATGAAATGAAATGATAAAAAAGGGTAATTTTCAGCTCTGAAAACCCCGATCTGAGCCTCACTTTATATAATATAATATGTACATTACAAGTACCTAAGCATGTAAAAGTGAAGTTCGATTCGAATTACGACTTTCAGAGCTGAATTTAATGAGTAGACTGACACTGACGTCATGTAAGGTATGAATTAGTGACAAAAAAAGTCTTTTATAAGACTCATTATTTTCATTATTTGCCATTTTAATAAGAGTTGTTTTAATTTTAGATGGACGTTTTAATGAGTAACCTTGATGAGGCAGATCCGAATTTGGAAGGAAATGTGCACACGATCACCTTGTTGCGTTTGTACAAGAAGAGTGCCATTAATAAAAATGCTTGCGTTTTAAAGGTTGGTTTTTTAATGTTTTTTAATATAAAGAGAAAGATGAAAGAAGGGTAGAATTTTAAAATGATTTTTTGTATTTTCATAGGATGAAATGATTGGACCAATTTTGGTACTCTGCCTTAGTTCAAAATGTGAGGAAATTGTTAAAGAGGCCCTTGAAGTAATTAAGATCATTGCAGGCTCGAAGAGCAATCATCAGCTTTTACTTGAATTGCCATATTTTCATAAAGGTACGTAAATTAGTCAAAGTTCGAGTTAAGTTTATAATTATTATTAGGACGATTTATTTATAAATAACCATTTCAATTAAAAGTAAATACGAGTATTTTTTTTTAGCTATCAAGTCTATTTATGAGTAAGTTCAAATATTTATCTTTGGAGATTTTTCCCAACAATGCTCTGAATTTTATTTTTTAGGAATAAAAGCCTTCCGCAAAAGTTACATGACGATTCTAAACATATCATCCGAGCTCTTAAAAAGAAACCTCAGCCTCAGCCACTGATTACATCTGAACAACGTCAAAATATTGAAAACCAACCAAAAGCCGCTGCAACTGATGGTGAAAGTAGTAAACCAACTGAAAAAACTGAGACTGGAAATAATAAATCATTAGCTGCAAAAGGATCTCGTGTCACTTGCCTTTACGTGCCTAGTGTTGTTGTTCAAGTAAATTAAACATTTATTTATAACTCTCTTTTTGCAAAGTTATTCATTGATATTTTCCTTTTTCTTAAAATATAGGAACGTCGTCTTATGATTACTGCAGCTCTGGTTAAAGTAAAAGGGATAATTTCAGTTACATACAATGTAAATAAAAACCACTGCATTGTAAGAGCAAAATCTCAAACGAGTCAAGAATTATTCGGCAAAGTAGTAGCAAATCTTGGATTTGATTGTCATTTACTCAAGAAAAATGAAAAGAATGAGCATGTAAGACTCCTAAAATATAATATGGAATATGCATTTTCTTATAAAAATTATTACATATTTCTTACTTTCTTATCTTACAGATAATGATTGAAATAAAACCTGATGCTATCAATGACAGTAAACATGACCAAGAGAACTACCCTGATTATCCAGAATCTGTAGGCTAATCTTTATATAAAATAACTGAAATTGATCTAATAAAACTTATTATTGTCTAGGATGAAGAAAGTGTTCCCGATAATGCGATCGCTCGAAAAGGTGGTGAAAAGGATGAAAATGGTACCCTCATTGGAGGTATGTATAATAATTTTAAAAATATATAGCAAAATGAATTATGAATAATTATAACGATTTCTTTCTTTTAGCCATCACTGGATTTTTTCAGGTAAGGTTTATTTTAACCCTGTACAGTTACAGCAATGACTAATAATTTCTAAATATTTTTTTTTCAATTTATCATTTTCAGAAATCATTCTATTGGTAATTGTAATTATTCGACTTGGCGTAAAGGCTGATAGTTAATAGTTAAGTATCTTTTTCTATATACCTACACATTCTAATTCCTTTAAACTCATTTTAAACTGAAAATACTAGGTAAATATGTATAAAGTGCCTACTAATATTTTTTTAAAGTGATTCGAATTCTTGAGTATCTAATTCTAATCTAAACAACACATAACTATATTTTGTAATTAATAATTAATTAATTAAGTATTTAAATGGTTTATATTAATATTGAGTAGACAATTTTTTAGTATTTTGATACATTTTGTATTTCTTCCATTTCATATCATATAGGAGGGTACCTTCATTTCCTTATTTTATTTTTATTTATACATACATACATACGATACTACAATTTAATATACAAAAAATTTTGACGATTTGATTTTGTGTCATATTTATGAATTTCGCAATATTCATTATTTAATAATGTACATTATATTCAATATTCAACCTTAACTTCTTATAAGAGCTGGAAGACTTCGTTCATGGAGCCATAAATAAATCAAGTCCGAGTTCGCTCCTAGTATTTCCTTTAGAACAAACTAAAAATACAAACAACCATTATTAGATAATTTACTAAAATGTTATAAATTCATTAGATTTTGTAATTAAATTCGATTTAGCTTTGTATTAAATTACATTAAATAGTTTTGTACAAAAAATAACTCACTTGAATAGCTTCTTGGCAATGTCGAGTACCCAGCTCATTTGGTTCAAGGCTTAGCACGGCTAAGCAGAGCCGTGCCAGCATATTTTTTCTTGAATTGGCATCAATATCACAGTATTTTTTGATACGGTTTAAAATAAATGTACAACCATGATGTTTAGCTAGATTTTAAAAACAGAATATAAGATCGGCTAAAAGTTAAAGTTTAGGAAACTATACTGTAATAATTTTTTTTACCTGCTCCCAACTCATCATAGCGAGCATATAAAATTCTAAACCAACGGACGGGCTTTTTCAATGTCAGATTAAAATTATCAGCTTCATATTTATCAGAAATTCTCTCCATTTTATTGGCAAGTCTCATTTGAAGCATTGATGATTGATAAATAGAGTAGGGTTCAATTGAAGACAATTTGCTCGTGTATCTTTTCTTCGCATCAGCTTCCACTTTTTCAATTTCATTCGAATAGTAAAACTTCAACTTTTCTTCATCTTGCCAAAATGATTTTTTGGCCTTGTATAAGCTTTCATACATTTCCTTATCAGTCATTGTAATACCGGCTTGATTGTACAAGTCAAGAACTGCCGATTTGTCATATTTTTTACCACTATCAAATGGTGCACATACATTCATTTTTGACTGGCCCTTAAAGTTAAGTACATTTTCTTTCGACTCACCCTTACCAGACATTGGTAGTTTCACCATGGTGGTTTGTATTAATTTCTTGATCGATTGAGAATTAAAATCCAGTTTAATATTTTTCGATATAATTGGGCCTTCTGTGACTGTATTATTCTTATTTTGATGTGATGAACCTTCACTTGAATCTTCTTTTGATCTTTTCATTTCTTGAAGAATCTTTGTTCCTCTTTTCGAGCCAAGCATTTTGTCTGCATTTTTTGGCTCACTTAATATTTCCCAGTCAGGTGTTTTTTGTTTACTCTTTTTTTCAAATACTTTCTCATAAACACGAATATTTTCTTCTATTTGTTTCTTTATAAAACTTGGGAAGAAATCAGTTCGGTCAACAATATCCTTTAGACTCCTTTTAGAACTTAATCTTTTCGCTTTAAGGCTTGGTCTTGAACCGGAACTTGTTCTACTTGATCGGCTTTTATTTTGTCTTGATGTAAATGTAACAGTTGACATTGATTTCGAGGGTCTATGAAAGACATGTTGGGAAATAGATTTGCTTTTAAAATACAATCCATAATCCATACAATTACTTACTTGTATTTACTAGCACTACCACCACTACTTCTACTTCCAGACTTTGAAGAAGATTTTATTCTAGCGTTGGCTGTACTAGCTCTTGAAATATCTTGATTCATCGATGCTATGCTTTTTCTCATTGACCTGATTTAAAATGAAGTAAATATGTATATCAATATCATTAGACGATTTCAAACTTTTAAGATTATATTTAAATTTACGCTGATCTAGCTTGAAATGATGCCTTTGAAGATCCTACACTGGTTTTAGACATTTTCGCAGCCAGATTTGATTTTGAAGATAAGTTTACTAATTTATTAGCAATTACGGCTAACGACTTGGGCCTGATTTAAAGAGTCAAGAATCAAAACTTGAGAAAGGAAAATAGAATATTATAAATTATAGGTATTTTACCTTTGAAGTTGATGAGGTTTAGGGCTTCTACTTCTAAGCATTTTTAACTCAGGCGAAGATATTGGAATCTGCAGAATAAAATAGTTTAAAAATTATTTTAAAAAATCATATATAAAGATCAAAATCTGTTTACTTTGGATAATAAGTGGCTTTTCGTCATGTTAATAAGTATTTTAATGAGGTCATATAGTGCTAGCATCATATTCTCAAAGTGTAGAAACTCCCTATGTGAAGTTCTTAAAAATAATAAAATTTTTATTAATATTTGCTCGTTCAAATTTAAATTGGAATTACCTATCACCTACTAGAGATTCATTTTTGCCTCTAGCTTTATTTGGCTTTGACAGATCTTGAGTTTGGGTCGTCGAATTTTGTTCAGCAGTAGTAATATCGTTCATTGGAAGCTTCCTATAAGATTTTACAATCCCAAATGGATTTGTAGCTTTTTCAGTTGAATTTTCCCTTTCATTTTGGATTTCTTCGAGAATTTGCGGAAACCCTGTTTTTCCTCTTACTCCTAATAAAAATATAAAAATGTCAATATTAAATCCCAATATAAAATTATCGTTATTAAATATTTTTGAAATCTTGCTTTTTTGAAAAGTCTCTGCATTTCGAACAAATTCATCAATTTCTTTCCCACCACCAATTCCATGTGAGATCCTTCCTCGGATGTGCATTGGCTTCCTTATACGTCTATTTCGAAGACTTGGTAAATTAGCTGCTCTCCTCTGAAAATTTATAATAATTTAAGTTATTCATATATTCATTAGAGTGTTGAACTTTGAACTAACATCATCTTCTTCTTTCACTTCCTCGTGAGTATTGTACCATGTGTCAGACTCAATTTGAAGTTCATGTGGAAGGTTTTTAAAATATAATTCAGCCATATCCAATTCAGGGGGTCCCAAATCAAGATATTGATTCCTTATATTACTCCAGAATCCAGAATAGTCAGCCACTTTTTCTCGAGCTCTTTTTCGCATCCAAGCATTTGATGGCTTTTCATGTTCTAAACGACCCAAAGTTCGAAATTCTAAAGGAATATTGCTATTTCTTTTATCTAGTATTACATTCCAAAACTTTTGTGAATATCGTATGATCTTTTTTGTTTCCTTTGTAGCTTCCTGGTGCTCATTAAGTTCAGTATCTTTATAATTCTCTGGTAAAACGAAAATAAGTTGACTCATTCTTCTACTTGCATTTTTATTTCCTAAAGCATTTTTCATCTGAGGAGTTCTTCGTCTCCCATTTACTTCTTCAGCAATTTGATCTCCAACACCTTTAGAAATTCCAGGAGGTAATAGTCGAACAGAACTGGCATCTTTGACTAAATTTGGATGACGAACTCGTTTATTGTAGATTGTTTCAAATTCTCCATTGTTATCACCACCTTTAGAATTCCATTTTATTTGTTGTTTTTTCAATAATCTCTTGTCTCTTTTCTTTTTACCACAATCTTGACATCGTTTCTTTTTATTTTTACCCTTCAATGCCATTTCTTGCTCTTTCTTCAACTTTTTCTCTTGTCTATCCATCACTCGTTTTAATAAACAACAATCACAAATAACCCCTGCTATCACTGGACATTTTGGGCCCCTTCTTAAAGCATAGCAAAACTGAATAAAGATAAAAAAAAAGTATTTTGTTCCAATCATTGATTTATAAAGCCAAGTATATTTAAAGGGGAAATACCTGTTCATCAGATTTAGTTGGTTTTAATTGCTTCTTCGATAATTGTAGTTTAAATTTTTCTTGAGCTTGTTCAACTGCAGCTTTCTCTTCTTCTGACATATTTTTTGCTTCCATTTCCATTTCAGTGAGCGATTCTAAAATCATTTTATCAATTTCTTCAGAATCAACCTCGAACTCTTCTGGTTCTTTCACAACTTTTATCGAGTCTCTGGCTGAAGCTCCCCTTTGAGTACTTGTTGACAATTGTAATTTTTGAAGAAACATTTGTTCAGACTTGTATCGATGACCAATTTTTTCCTTTTGAGTATTACTTTCACTATCTACCAATTTTCTAGATGTTTCGTCCATTTTAAGAATTTAATTCATCAATTCGACCTACCTACAAAATATGAGTAAAAAAAAATAGTAGGTAGCAATTTTAGTAATTAGCAAATAGGTATGTCAAGTACTGTCACTGTAATTCAAACTCAAACTATTTTAGTAGTTACTATGTTTTTTGAATTGATTTAAAAGTACAAAATATTTATTTCAATTTATTTATTAATCTAAAAAACAATTAACGTAAGTTTTAAGTTACCTAATCATATCATTCTTATTTTATATCACATTGTCAAATCGAATAGTTCCAAGGTCAAGTGAAATGAAAACATAAAAGCATCAGGCATCAGCATAACTTCACAATTTTCATTTTCAATTTTCTAATATGTAAAATCTTCATTGAATGTTCTTTGCTGGAAATTTTGTTGAGGGAATATCTTTTTTCGATCGTAAAATAAATTAGAAGATTCTCGATGAAACCTTTTCTCAATCACTTTATCAAAAAATCTGCTTAATTTTACAGCTGATGTTGAGCCAGGTGCCAACGATTTTAAATCCATACAATTCTACAAAAAAATGATTTTAAATTACATTAATCTTAAAAGAGAATAAATATTAACTAAGGTATTATAGGTACCAAAAATATTTCTTCAGCACCGCATTCTTCTGCAATTGAGCTTGATCTGGCAGTGGCTGGTCTATATCCTTCTGAAACAGCATCAACTTTTGTCCCAATGACAAATATAGGAATTTGATTCGAGCCTACAAATAGTTCAGGATCAAAATCTTCTTCTGAATTTGATGACAAATTAGTTCTACTTCCACTACTATCTCGATTTAAAATTTCAACAATCCATTTATGAAGATTCGTTTCTGATTTCCTATAATTTAAAGTTTTAGTAAAATAATATGTTAATTTTGCTTGATACTTGCTTGTTTAAATGTTTTAATTTAATTTAATTTAAAAACCTTACTTATTTAGCATATCATGGACAAGTACAATTCCATTAACACCATTGTAAAAAACAGATCGTGAATTCCGATGACCTGCTGACCCACCTGCAAAATAATTAAAATATGAAATTTGTATAACTTTACCTAGCTCTAGCAAGCATAAATACACATAATATATGTTGACCTAAACTAAAAATGTAAGGAAGATAAAGACAAAAATTTAGTATTTTAGAGCTGACTAACTTAATGAAATAGGTTAAAAGTTCAAGCCGGTTTTCCTGTTCTTACCAATATCCCAAAGGTCAATAAAATAGGTTTTTTGCTGTGGTGTCCCAGCCTTATATTCATGTAGTTTGACCTCAAGTGACCCACCAACTGTCCAGGATGGACTCGTCAATATCTGGTTATGGCAAATCAGATGAACAGCTGATGTTTTTCCAACACCTGTAAAATGTAAAAATATTACAAAATAAATATCTGACAGAATTTCAGCTAATTTATATTCACTTAAATAAAGTTAATTAATAAAGTTCTAAAAAAAACAGATAATAAGCCTCAACCACACTATACTACTATGTAGTAGAATTGAGTACAAAAAAGTAAAAAGGCCAAAATCTGGCTCTTCTGAACTGAATTACATGAACATAGAATTTTTGATTTTGAATTTCAAAATCAAAAATTCTATGTTCAAAAATTCTATGTTGAAATAAATTTAAAAAAGTACGAGTAAAACAATATAACTAACCTGAATCACCGACAACGATGATTTTAACCTTGTCATAATTGGTCATAGTTATGACCAATAGTCCTTAAATGGTCCAAAACAATTAAACTTAATTGTAATTAAAGGTCAACAATGTTTAAAAAACTAAAAAATTACAAAGCAAAATAAAAATGTTTTTAGTTATAAAATAAAATGTTGTAAAATTCTAAAACCTGTTTATTTCATACTACAATTTCAAAGGTCTTTTTCTGTCTTTCTAATTACTAATTTCGGTTTCGAGTTCGAGTTCGAGTCGATATCGAGAATCAATTTTTAATATTAATTAGTTTTTAATTTTTGACCGGAACCGGAAGTCAACTTTTTACACTGCAATTACTATTCTAAAATGGCTAATGCTGAGGGCTATGTGACCGAGATTCCTAGCAGCTTGAAGCAATTGGCTCGACTGATTATTAAGGGTTTTTATCAAATTGAAGATTCTCTAATTATCGATATGCTCGTCAGGATACCATGTAAGTTTAATTAAAAAGTAAAATAATTATCTAATTGGGTTCAGGGTCATGTCTATAATATAAGGGTCAAGGTCAATGGGTAATCTTTATCATTTTTTTTGATTTTTAAGGTATAAAAGAAAAGGACTTGGAAGATTTGTTAAAGTTTGATTTAAAATTGTTAAGAGCTCGGATGTCAACATTAAGGTAAGATTTGACAATGATTCTTTTAATTCGGTTATGAAAAACCCGCTTATGGATTATGGAGTCAATTTTATAAGTGTAAATGTACAATTGTATTTTTCAGGTAAATATCTGATGACTTGATTTTGATTTTTGTCTTTTTTTCTAATAGGAATGATAAAATAGTTCAAGTCAAATTAAGAATGGAAACAGGGTTAGATGGTAAAGCACAAAAGGTTAATTATTACTATATTAATTACAAATCGTTCGTAAATGTCGTTAAATATAAATTGGACCACATGAGAAAGAGAATGGAGACTCAAGAAAGAGGTAATTTTGACATTTTGAACTTTTATTTTTAAATTACGCTTCAAATATTCAATATAAAATTAGGCATCTTTAGCTAATTTGTATTTACTTTATATTATTAATAGATGCAACGAATAGAGCATCTTTTATTTGTAAAAATGACATGTGTGGGAAAGCATTTACTGATCTCGAAGCTGGTGAATTAAATGATCCGATGACTGGGAATTTTTTATGTACATTTTGTAGAAGTATTGTTGAAGAGGATGAAACTTCTGGACCAAAAAAAGATTCGAGATTATTATTAGCCAAGTAATATTCATTTTATATATGATGTCACAATGATGTGGTTTGACTAATTTTGACTCAATTTTTTTATCTATAGGTTTAATGAGCAATTACACTCTGTTTTCGATATTTTAAGAAAAGTAGAAGATATTAAATTAGCACCTGAACTACTTGAACCAGAACCACCTAGAAATGAAGATTCCAAGTATTATCTTGAATTAAAATTACATTTTGTACAGATTTTTTCATGATTATTTTAAATTTTAGTGATGGAGGAAATCAAAGAGGCGGTACTTGGTCAGGAGAGGCAACTAGATTAAGTGGTATCAATGAACAAACTAGAATAGATATAACTTTCGGAAATGATTCCAAGAAAAAAGAAGAAAGGAAAGAAAGACCTATTTGGATGATGGAATCTACTGTAGGGAATCAAGCACATTCTGTAAGTTTTCTAGAATCAATAGTTATTGCTATATATTTAATAATTTATTATTTAGGTATTACTATAAATTATAAAACTAAAATGATTTCTTAAACATTCTGTTCTGTATTTGTATTTTGTAGAGCAATCATTTATCAAATTCAAATTCAAGATTAGATTCTTTAAGTTCTAACGATAAAAATACCCGAGAAGATATTATGTCTTTTTTACTTACCTACGAGAAAAAGGGAGATAAGAAGCCTTTTATTCCCGGAGGAAATGAATCAGACGATGATCAGGAGGATAGTAATAAGAATAAGAGTAGTAGGAATTTTGAAAATAGAAAAAATTCAAATGGTTCTTCTAATAGTTTACATAATGTAAATCATGTGAATCAGCCAGATTTTAATAATTTAAATAATGCACATAATGGAATTCCAATGGACATCATTGATGGCCATGATGGTGAAGGTGATTGATAATGTCTTAATTTTAAATTTATCTGTACTAAATGAGGTTTTTTTATATTTGAAACAGATTACAGATTGGTTGAGTCCATGGAAGATGATGAAGATCAAGTGCCATTAGTTCCAGTAGGTTCAGATAGAATTCCTATTACCGAAATAAATGATGATACAATTGTTAGAATGTCTAGTTCTGAAAAGGAAACTTATATTCAAATGTATCAAGATTATTTTTCTCATATATATGATTGAAAATTATTTTTCAATATAATAATCAAGTATGCACAATATAAGGTAAAGATCAATTTTACTTTTGATAAATTTTACTAAAAGTGCAAGCTTATTTTCTTAATTAAAGAGTTTTTCAAGTGTTTTTGTGAAATTGTATAGCATAACGTAAGTAATGATTTTTTAATAATCAAAAAACGATAAAGTCTAAATAATTACAATTACAGTGTGTAAAGAAATCTCCAAAAAAATAAATTAAAAAATTTGGATATTTTTATGCAGTTCAACAATTGAAACTCGAAATGAAATTTTGTTTTTTCAATTCAATATTTTATTGGCATAAGTTCCTATCTTCAAACTTGGTTACATTATTCATTTACCATCCAGTAATTTAACTAAGGATAAGCTATAGCAGAAAACCTGGACTAACCAATTTTTCGTGTTAAAAAGCCCATAGATATATTGACTTGATATACTGAACTGTTGTAATGGTATGATTTGAGATCTATTCAATTCCTATACACTTTACCTTATCTAACCTAAATACCTGTATTTACGATACGAGTATCTACATTATATTATGGTATAATGTATTGCGTTCTATACTCAACGTTTTTAAGAAATATTTAAAAGCTGTGTCATCCATTTAATGTCTTATGAAATCTTGTACACGTACAGTACACACCAAATTCTCTCTAAATATTTTCTAAACCAAAAGGTACCTGATTTCTTATACCCATACCCAATGTCCAGTCATGTACAATTAGCAGCAGGAAGTTGGGTAGAATTTTTCAAGACCAAGCCTTAAATTAGTCGATTTTTTACACCCAATTCTTTATCCTTTGTACAATTCGTTTTTATGTCAATGCCGACACTTAACTTTTAAGATTCTAAGTACCTTTTTTGAAATCTCACTACATGCACTAGCCTCTATACTCTAATAAAGCCATGTAAAAAGGGGACCTAAAAAGAAATTATAAGGTACAAGATTATGCAAGGATAATTGTCTGATTAGTAAAATGGGTTCAATAAGATTCAAATATTTCTACAACTAGAGAGACTTAGGCTGCTGCTGGACTATCGGGTTATTATTACCTAATATTTTTGTATGTATATTGGTTATTGGATAAGATATCAGTTCAATGTTCAAGTTATCCTACATAAAATTTTTTCTAGAGTCAAATTGCTTTATTACGTTGAAAAACAAACGTGATTGTCCATAAGTAAAATATATTAAAAGAAAAACAAAAAAGCACAAAATTATAAATTAAATTATGCACACCTACCCTATAAGGTATAACCAAAAATATCAAAAATACATTTGACTCGTACTTCAGACTCGTATATATCCAAAATCGAAAAAGTAGCCTTTAGAATTTCAAGATTCAAGTCCTTTTAACCATGAACCTTAAAGGCTTAAAGGTAGACCCTCAAGTTCTTATAATAAAATAGCTTTAACCATCACAAGGTCCTTAAAAATTAAAAATTCAGTATCCTCTAAGGTACTTTATATTTGGCTTCGATTTAATTTCATCCCTGAATTTATCCCTATGTTTTTTATTCAACTTGACCCGTGTATGAAATTAAGCTAAAATTTTTAAATCCTAACTTAAACTAAACTAAACAAAAAATTTCCAAAAATCATATTTTTATCAATTATAGGCTCAAATTTTTGATAAGATCTTAGTTATAAGTACCTATAAACTAATTACTAATTTCGTATTAGTAAGTACTAAAGATAAGTAGGTATATATAGCTAATATTACGACTGAGTTTCTCAAAATTCTCTCAGAAACGGACAAAAAAGGGCACTATGGTTCGTTTATACTCATTTCAATTTTATAATGGTATGGTTTAAGACCTAGCTTAAAAGCATAACATTACATAGAATCAGGTAGGTTCAATATAACTTTAAAAGCCTAATCCAAAAGGCATAGGTATACAATACGAGTAAAATAACATTTGTTTGTATGGCCATAATATTCAGTATTACCATTACCTACTAGCTATTTTGTACATTCAAGTTGCAAGCAGGTAACATAAAAATCCCATATAAGCATTCTCAGTAAGTTTTTAGCTCTTGTCGAGCAATGTTCTGTTTTGATTCGCGTTTCTATTCTGCAAAACTATCCATATCATACAGCTACTACTACTACTACTGATATTTGATATAAAATTTATTTCAAAATTTCTCAAAAGTATGAAAAAGTGCCTTTAAGACCCTTATACATACATCGGTACAAGTATCAGGAAAAAACCTCAAGTCCCCCAAGTTATCGAATCCTAAGAAAAACTTGAAATATTTACTTTTAATCGTCAAGTAGGTACAAATACTTGTAGTGACTTGTGTTTGATCATAATATTCTTACACAAGTTTAGAACTGAAAGTATCATAAAAATAACAACACACCTGTCTTTTTTTTGTGCATCTAGAATTTCTTTAAATACTTAAGTTTTAGACTCAAGTGGACGTGCCCATAAATTAAACTGAAGGATTGAATCGAATTCTTTGAAAAAATCTAAATTTTAAATAAGAAATAACTACAAGCAAGGTGCATATAAGAATAATATAGTTATTATATTTCACTAAATTTTACAGAACTGTGTTTTTTGAGACTTTAATAAGCTCTGCATGTGGTCAGTGTAATCTGAGACTATTATGGATTTCTGAGCCAAACCCTTTAGACAAATTTCTAAAATTATACCTTTTACTAGCGATACATGCATTATTTATGAAAATTATACATGTAAATTGTATTACATTTAAAAAAAATACACTAATTCTGAGTAATACCAGCATAATATCTCCATAAAAGTGCTAGTGTAATTATTTACAGAGTTCAGTGTTTCACAAGTTTTATACTTTTTTGGATTCTCTGGAACTGGAGACTCCTGGAACTGCTGGAAAGTTTAATTTGATCAATTTAATTTAGTGCGGTAAGTATCCTAAAGAATTTAATTTCGCCAAGTTTGTACTTATACGAGTAGTAGTAGTTTTTATTTGTATTTCTTATCTTGGAATTAAATTTAAATTACCCCTTGCTGAAAGTCTTGAATTGCAACTATTAACTTTGGAAAGAGTTATAGTCCTTAAAAAGTTGTTACGAGTATAAAATGGTCTAATGTCATTTTTCAAAATACTGATATAAGAACCTTAAAAACCCTTGAAAAACCTCTGGTCATAATTCTGAAATTCGATTCTGAAAGTTTCAAAGTTAACTATCGATTGACCTAGGCCTAGAGGTCTGAGTCTTCAAAATTTAGAATAGCGGATAATGGACGATAGGACCGTTTTATACAAGCAGGTCTTAATTTTGCTTAATTTGTCGGCAATTTGCAAATCTACAATATTTATTATAGAAAATCCTGGAGAATCCATAAAACTCAAACTCTGAAGTAAATTAATCAGATTATGATTTGGAATTTGGGTATCCAAATTCCAAATTTTGGTGTAATTTATTCAAAATCGATATGGTTTATTAGCCTATAAAGATCTAATAAAGACTTTTAAGGTATCCCCCTATAATTAGGAATATTTGGATTTTGAATTTATTATGATTAGGACTTAAGGTCCTTGAATTTAAATATAGGGCTTTATGATTTAAAGGCTAATGTAGAGAGGTATCCTAACAAACTATTAATCATAAAAAAATCGAAATTTCGTTGATAGGTTCATACTCATACGAGTATTATTATGTAGTTTATAGATATTTACACAGGCCTAGCAACCTTTTATTGATACTTTCAGTTGTTGGAAACTAACTCTGGATTTTTAGCTTTTTAATTCTCATAACATAGTACAAGTATTACTAGTCTAAACCATCACAAATAGCTCTATTTAAAAGTCTCAAAAAACTGGAAAAATCCTCAAATTCGAATTAGAATCTCAAAAATTTGGAAAAATTTTCGGTAAATTTTCGAATAATCAATTTTAAACTCAAAAATCTCAAAAATTTGATCAAATGATTCAAGCTTCAGATGTTTGACCCGCCCTGTTACCTGTATTTTCAATGGGGTTTTGAGAATTTTTTAGATTTATAAAGGATCTTAGCTATGTTAACTTACTAACTGATTTAGATAGATACTATATCTGCGAAATGCATATTCTAATATCTAAAGGATATTAAGGTTCATTATTACATCCAAAAAAACCTTGAATTGAGAGTTTGAAATATTAGTATTACCTATTTTTTTCAAAATTATATAATAGAAATCGATAACTATTTGGAATTTGGAAATAATAGATTAGCAAGTACTATTAGGACAGGTAATAATATATAGAAGTCAAATACTAGTAATAGACCCAATCCAATTTATAAGGGTTAAAGTGTCATATTAATCAAACAAGTCAGTACTAGAGAATAATATCTATTTTCTCAAGCTTGAGTGAGCAATTAGTAATTAGTTTTTTGCCCATTTAGCAAATACTGTAGTTAATGGACAGGTGAGTTAAATAGACTGAAATCATCAATTATCGTAGCACTATTTAGGGCTGTATAAAGTACCATGCTAGGTAATTCTGTTTTAGTTTTATTGAACTATACTTGGATAGCTCAAATCTCAAAATGAGCTTTTAACTTTTTTTAAGTAAACGCAGTTTTCTACGAGTAGAAAAATGCACTTTAATTTCAAATTTCAAATTTCAAGTCTTTGTTCTTTTATTATGACTATGATTATGAGCAGAGCTAAATATCTCTATAAGGTATCCATCCTAAGAACTTATTATAGCCGGCTAAATTGAACTTGAACCTAATAACCTAGCAAAATTTTGAAAAAAAAAATCTAAAAATTCAAAATAATAGACAATTTTCGAACATTAGACCTAAAGGACTTTTTTTTGGCAAACTCGAGTTTGCAAGGTTTTAATTTTAAAAAGATACCTGTTTAAATTTTTAGAATTTTTTTTGCAAATTCCTGTGATCTTTGATCACATGACCTTATAGACTTTATAGATGGATTTTATTGTAGATAGTTGTTGCATAGTGGATGTTTGTGTGAAATAATCGAGACAGGAAGCAGATGCAAAATAAATGGAAAAAAGTAATTATATTATCCAGCATCAAGTTTTTGTGCAAGTATTATCCAACCTAGGTGTACTTGTACGTTATAAAGATACTAGTATGTAAAAGTGAGCAATGAGAATGACCAGCAAATCGAATTTATTGTAAAATTCTCACAAAAGTACCAACCTATACTATCAAAATTTATCAAAAAAAGTACTTTTTTGATCAAAAGTGTCTGAATTCTGAATTTCAAAGTACCCTATTAAAATTCAGCTCATAAACCCTCAAACCGAGAGCCAAATTCTATAAATGTAAATAAATAGACCGAAATATATTTTAGAAAATTTACATTTAAATTCATACCTACCTTAGACCGAAAATAGGACTCTATTCATAAGGTAAAAAAACCGGAACTTGGAAAAGAACTCCCGGATTTTGAAATTTTAAATGGTTTGCGTGTTTGGCCTTCCAATTCTTGTACTACGAGTAGTAGTAGGTACTGTTAGGGCTAGATCTTAATATTTAAGGTGTATTTGCGTGACTTTTTGTATTAAAAAGCATAATATTGCTTATGTATTATGTAGCTATACTACCTTACATATTTATACCTTGATATTTCTAGATATAATTGTAATTGTACTACTTGTACAAATAAAGTAAGAAATCAATAATTCTCAACTTATTTCTTACTAAAGCCAAAACCCTAGGTAGGTAGGTAAATATTATTATCGAAATTTACTCACTTTTTTAGAATTTTTATAATTATTACCTACTTCCTTATAGTACGAACATAATAAAAGGAATTTTTCATACATTTGTACGCTTTTTTAAGGCGTAATTCGCAAAAAAAGAACTCAAAGATTACCTATATTTTGGAGTTAAGTTATTTATAAAATACTTAAGTTTAATTTCATCTCTATTTTGGTAGAAATTACTCCACCTATTTTGGACTAATTTCAGGAGCCTTTATTAAATCAATCAGTATTGTTGTAGAAAACCTAGATTGAATTTTAAAATTTTTGTTTCAAATGCTCATATTTGTGATTGAGCTGGAGAAAATGGGACTTATTTAGGCCCAAAAATTCTCAAAAATTTTAGAAAATCTCTGTCTTTAAAAAAATTTGATTTTAATCAAAATTTCTTGAAATTCTCAGAAAAAATTCTCAATATCAATGAAATTTCTGTCTAAATTCTCTGTAAATTACTAAAAATTGTCTCTATGTATTTACATGCATATCTATCTTATGGACATTTATACGAGAGATAGCCCTTTTTTACCATATTAAATAGGTACTTTTAGGCTAGGAGTTCGTAATAATAGTTTATTAAAAGTAATTTTCGCTGATTTATGAACTGGTAAACATGAAAAATGCGTATTACCACCATTTATATATCCTGATTTCAGGTGAACTAATTGTAATTAAAAATGTTGTTAATACTCTATAGATATAATTATTTTGTTCGAGTTATAATTGTTTTAAAAAACTAGCTCTTGTACGGAGTATTTTACCTATCTACTTATAAATGTATGGTTAAATTGCAAAAATTTAATTACCCAAAAGTGCTTTTGTTTTTCATTAAAAACCCTGTATGTAGTATGTAGTAGTAATGTGGTTGTTTTCAATAATATAAGTAAGTAGGTAATATACATGATACTTAATAATCTATTGTTATTATTTTACAATTAAAAAAAACATTTAGGTAAGGTACAACCATTTTTGTGTAAAAAAAATGCAAATCTAAAGTATTAGTAGGTCTAGGATTAGTTTCAATTTTTATTACTAGTACATACTACAATAGTACTAGAGGTATTTAGTAAATTGAACAAAGCCTTTTAAATATGGGAAAAATGTGCAAAAATTGATGCATAAATGTATTCAGATGGCTTTTTGTATATTTAGCACAATCCTGTGATACAATAGCCGGAATTCTTTTAGTTAACTGTACTTGTGTATTGCTGGTCGAATATTAAAAATTTATCAAGTGATTGAAATGAGGTTGAAATTCTTCCCAGGAGAATCTCCATAAGTAAATAGCATTACCTTATAGTATATGCACTAGCTTATTTATTATTCATTCTTTTATTTTATCAATTTTATGCAAGTATCTTATTACTACTAGATTGTATAAGTAGGTAAATTGATCATCTTTTGATCTTTTGCTCCAATTCTGATACTTATTATTAAAATTGCCAAGTATTATTTAGCATAAAATAGTAGTCAATATCTCAAAAAGCTCCAAAATCTCTAACAATTTCTTAGAAAATTTGGTAGAAATACAGTCAAAATATATGTAAAGAATGATAATTTGCAAGATTTTAAAGCTTCGATTTAATTTCATTCCTATTTTAGCTGAATTTACACCTATATGATCAAAATGTTCTTGGGATATATGGTAAAGATTTTGAAAGAATGTATTCGGCTTCTGGTCTTTGCATGTTAAACCTCAGATAAAGGCCAGAAAGCCCATTATAACCCCAAGATATCCTTTAAATATAAATGGTCAATTTATCTTAATATTTGAAAAAGATGACAATTTTCCAAATTTTTGCAATCGATCTAGAATACATTTTTGCAATCGATATGATTTTCGACCTCAAGGTCCTCAAAAACAGCAATATATAGACATCTACAAAAATATTTAAGGCTAATTCAACGATAACTTTGAAAATTGACTTTAAAAAAACTGATCAAAAAGATCCTGAAATCAAAGTTATGATTTTTCTTAAAACATATCAAAAAATCAATTTGACTAACCTGACAAAAGTGATGGGTATATTTCATTACAAAGTATCTCTGAATCTGAATAAAATGTGTCATACTTTATAAATATGGCACTACCTTATTCAGAAAGGATGCATTTTTATAGCTATTTTATTCATAGAAATCGTACTGCAAAGTACCTACTACCTACAGTGTGTTCAAAGGGTAAAGATCATAAAAATAAAATAAATCTGAAGGTCTACACCTATACTTTGTACTGATATGTAGAAAGATACCATATTTGTCCAAGTAATAAAAATAAATGGGCCAACGTCTACCTGCTGCATTTCCGTCTCAAAAATCTCTTCAATGATGCTCTAAAATAGATCAGAAATTTTAGCATATTAATTAAAAAAACAATAGTGCAAATATACCGGTTCATATAACATACATACATATAGTGTACAGAGTATTTCGCAATTAGGTGTTGAAAAATGTACATTTTTTCTTTAAACTTTCTCGATTTACATGGGATATTTACTTTGGATTTTATCACAAGATCTACTAGTACATCTGCTATGGTAGTACTAGATATTAGATACTTTGTTTTTTGCATTATACATATCTGTAGTATAGATATCCTGATTGTAAAAAGTAGAGGATTATAAGAGTTCACATAATTTTAATACTTAAATTTCGCTCAGGGCTCTACCTAAGAGTCAAAAGCAACTTTTTCAAATCGTTTCAGACTAGGACTAGTATACTATAACGGTTTATATTTTTTCAACTTGGACTTGTGACTCTGACTTTGAACATTGTATTTCAGTGCTATTTAGCTCGCATTCTTACACCTAATTTCTAATGGAAATGG
>JAQIXA010001879.1:0-21254 GCA_034699045.1 Nanhermannia cf. coronata Gr-Ori-00579
ATCTGTTCTGTGTATGTAATGCAAACTTCGATTATAAATGAAGTCAGAAATAAATTTAAATTATTGTCCCCCCCTTTATTAAAGATAGGCAGTATTAGTAATTAGAATTCTATCAGATTGGAATGGGGTTTTCAAAATTTATTCAAAATTATTTTTTTTCCCATTATGTAACTTATAATATTGTTTCAGTAGTATTTTTATAAATAGAATTTTAAAACTAAAATAATAGTTATAATATAATAGCTTAATAATATGTAGGTAAATAGGTGCATACTATATTTAATAATATATACACTTATCGCAAGGCACAATACCTAATATTAATATAAAAACATTTTATTTGTTCATATCTAGATTCCAGATTCAGATTCCAGTTTATAAGAAAAATATAATCCACTGTCCACAATGGCAGAAAATAAATAAAGTTACTCAATCTCAATCAACTGGATATTTTCTTACCAATTTTCAGATTGAAACATATATATTATATACAAGTCATTTAATAGATCAAGCTTAATAAGACTAAAAACAAGATGAGTGGTCATTCTGATCACGGTGGTCATCATGGTCACTATCCTGCAACTACAACTACTCCTACTTCTACATTTCAAACTACAATTCAAGCTCTCTCGGATAATATTTCATTTGCTTCTAATCAAGAGGGAGGAGGAGGTGGACATGGGCATGGAAATCATGACGTGATTGATAATGGAGACTCGAATGGATATAATTATAGTAATCATATGATGGCCGTAAGTAAATAAAGATAATTGATATTTTAAAAATATTGTTTGTTGCTATAATGAAAGTTGTGTAATTGAAAGTATTTTTTAAAAACAATCAACTACGTTTAATTTTATTACTAATTCAAAGTTTTTATTTAAATGGATACTATAAAAATCAAAATTAAACTGTATCAAAATTTTAATTGTCTTATTTTTCAATCATAATCATATCGTAATCAAAAATATACACTATATTATTGTATTTTAAAAAATGAATCACAATATGAATATGAATACAATGAACAATAGTATTACCATAAAAAATAATAGTGATATGGAAATGCCTATGATGAAGGTTCATACTAATAATAGTTTATATAACAAATACCATATCTATACATTTTTATTAAAGATTTTTATTAAAGTAGTTTTTTAATGGAAAAATTACAGATGTATTTCCATGCTGGGACAGAAGAAATAATCTTATTTGAATTTTGGAAAACAAAAGAAATTCCTGGTTTTCTTCTCTCTATGCTCATTGTTTTCTTACTGGCTTTTGGTTATGAAACCTTAAAATTCTATCGAGAACATTTGTATCGTCGCTCATTTAAGGTAATTAAAAAAAAATTAATTGTGCGTAATACTAATAATTTTAATTATTAGGCAATCCAATATAATACTGTTACTGTTCCAGTAGAAAATGGAGGAACTATTAAAGAAACTCAAAAAACTGTACAGTAAGTTTACCCTTTTTACAAATTTTCTGTTAATTCCACAAAAAACCTTTAACCTTTTAAAAATATCCCATTTTGGCAAGAGGTGAAAGTGTTGGTTCCACTCCCAAAAAGTCAACTGCAACTATTTATATAACGCGAACGACCTGTGAATGTTCAACAGATTATGAGACAAATACTATTGAGAATTTATCAATATCACCTTGCCAAAGAATGGATCCTAAAACTAACCTTCCTATTATCCATCAAAGCTACAAGTACCTTTTTATACCTTATTTCCTTCCTAAATTTTTCCTGAAATAGTTTTATTAATTCGAAAGTAATTTTGATCGTTTGTATTTTTTAAAGAGTTAAGATGCTTAGCTTAATGCACGGCTGGCAAACATTACTACATGTCTTGCAGGTGAAATGTTAAATTTTTATTTATTTAATTTAAATTTAATGCTATATCAATGACTAATTATTTGAATTTTTTTTTGTTTCGTTAGATTATTCTCTCATACTTTTTGATGTTAATTTTCATGACATACAATATTTGGTTATGCCTAGCCGTAGCGCTAGGTGCAGCTTCTGGTTACTTTTTCTTTGGATGGAAAAAATCTCTTGTAGTCGATATAACGGTATGTAATTTAAAAATAGTTGATAGCAATTTTAAATAATTTGAATCAAATTTTACCTATCTATTATCATATCATTTTCTTTTTTTTATAGGAACATTGCCATTGAATATCAGACAATTGTAATATTGGACTATAAAATTATAATTATAATATATCAATGTCAATCATTAATTTTAAGAAAATTAGGATTATTATAATTATAATTAAGATATATGGGAACAATCAAAAATCTCTCTTTACGATAAATGTGTGATTATTTTCGAAAAATAGCTACGCTACATGGTAAATGTAATTATAATAAAGTAGTTTCTAATAGAAAACTAGAGTTAGATTTAGATTAGGTAATTCTAAAAAAAGGCGAAAAAATTGTTGAGATAAGTAAAAGAGATGTGTTGTATGAGACTTTAAAAGCTAATTAGTAATCGTAATCAGATAGATACAAAACTAACTATACATACAAAACATTAGTGTGTAAATAGTGTGTACTAGAACTAGATTATAAGTGTAGTCCGTACTTTTTATTTTTATAATAGGTACATAGTACAATATCGCTTACAAATTACAATCACAATACAAGCATGTCTAGATGGTATTTTTTCAAGTTTTTTTTGAATTCATTAAATATATTAGAAATTAGAATAGGATGTATCTTGTGCAAAGAAATATTCGGTAAATATCTACAATCAAATTACCTACCTAAACCTATAAAAATGCCAACTATTTACTAATTTTAAGTAGTGTAATATTATGTAGAATTGCATTTTATTTTCTATTCAAACTATTACATATAAAATATTAGTGTTTAATTGGGTGCCTTATTATTATATTCTTGTTAATTTACTTTAAAAATATATGTGTGACTGCTTTACGAATATTAATATGAAGGAGTACCTAGCTCATAACGATATTTAGAAATGTTAAGTCTATAAAATTCAAATTTTAAAGAATTATTAAAGTCGCAACAAATTGTCCTTATCTTAAGTAATATCAATTTGAATTCTAAAATTATTTATTCAGCATAAAATTTTATTATTCTATATTCCGCATATACAAACTTAAATATCAGTTGTATCTGTTCTGTATCAGTAATTTAGTAAAGTATCCTATTGATATAATTCTTATTTATATTACCTACATACAAAAATACATAGTTTAAAAAATTTATCGTGTGATCATAAAAACAAGTAGGTATGCTTAATCAAGACGAAAATTGAAATAGAATTAATTAATTTTGATATATTTGTGGAAAAATTGATTTTAAATCTTCGAATTAAATACCCCATGTCTTCCAACTCCCTTCACGAATTTGTTAGCGCCTGTATAAAAAAGGAAAAATCATGCTAGTATATTTATCTTTTTTGAGATAGAAATTACAAATAAATGGCAATGGCAAAGTATTTTTTCATTGCAATTGCAACTAATTTGACTGGATAAATACATTTATAAAGATATAAAAAATAATTTTTTTTACTAACCTTGAACAGATTCTTTAAATAGAACATCCAAACCATTTTCTAATTCGTATTTAACGGCTTCTTGGAAATTTGTCGAGTTGTACATTGCATTATTAGCACTCATTCTATCTTTGTTCATACACAGTTGAGGAAATCCAGCAATAACTAGGAAATATTCCAAAAATTAATTCATAAGCTTATGGCTTATATTACGATTGGTACTTTTAGCAAGGACCATTGATTGCTCTAGACAAGTTCCTGTTTCTACCAACCTAAATAAGATAGTGTTAAGTGTCAAGAAATATCAATAGAAAAATAAAATTAATTAACCTATTTGCTAATCCTATATCATAAGCCTCTTTCGCTGTCACTGGCCTTCCAGTCAAAATTAAATCCATAGCTCTACTTAATCCAATAAGATGTGGTAAACGAACAGTACCCCCTAAAATTTAGAATAAGAATGTTAATGTTGAATCTAGAGTTAGTTGTATTGAATTCAAGTATGCCATCAATCAAGGGAACTCCAAATCTTCGACAAAAAACACCCATGACTGCAGATTTTTCTACAACTCTTAAATCACACATTAAAGAAAGTTCGAGTCCTCCAGCCACAGCATATCCTAAAAATTTTCTGCCGTTTAAAGTAAAAAAAAACTTATCAATAACTTAAATAAGGTATTTACCATTCACACTTGCTATAACAGGTTTTTTAAAGAATTTTCTACTCGGTCCCTTAAAGATTCAGCATAGATTTTTATATCACGTAAGTAGGTATTTAGGGAAAATGTTTTCAACAAACCATAGGACCCCAGCCATATTTGTTTTCTGGATTGAAATGATCATTTTCTAAAATATTTAAATCCCCAGCACCTGAAGCTTCAGACAAGTCATAACCGGCACAAAATGTACCACCTGTGGTCAAAATATCAAAATATTGTATCACCTTTATATTTCGATTAGATAATTTATTAGGTATTTTGTATTATAAACTGTGGTAGGTAGGACCTTTTCCATATAGAATTGCTACTGAAGACTTGTCGTTATTTTCAAAATAACGAAAGGCCCTACATAATTCAATAGCAGTTTCATTGTTCACACAATTTTTTTTCTCCGGTCGATTTATTCCTAAAAAAAGTTTATAATGTTATGTTACGATTATTCAATTAAATAATTTACCAAAAAAAAAGTAAGGTACCTATACCTATGCTATAGTAGGTATATATTATCTTTATCGGCTTATTTATTTAGAACTTAAAGTTTTACATAAGTAAAGTACCTATTCGTGTGATTCCATCGACAATGTCAACAACCACCAGCTTCTTTTGAGCTTTAAAGGGAATACAATTTACTTAACTCGATCGATTTCAAGTCAATTTTAATAATTAATAGTTTGATTAGTTAAATTAAAATTAGTTCAATTAACTTTACCTTCACCTTCAGTAGTTGTTGAGAACATATTGGGAAAAGAATAACTACTATTGTTAAACTGCACACAAAATCTTGGTAAAATAATTAGCCTTTTAATTGAAAACATTTAATTAATACACATACTACTGGTAGCTATTAAAGTAAAAAGCTCGATAGCCTTTTAACTCTTAACTCGATTCAATACATTGCTAGAAAAACAAAATCATTATAGATTAGATAGTATAGCATGTAGGATTTAGAATAGGATAATTTTGATAAACCGATACAAACTCTATTCTATAGATATTAGATACCTATACCTACTCTATTCTCTATAGATATACCTACACATAAGGCTTACCATTTGAGTTATTTGAGTAACTCAAATACTCAAATAGAATTAACATGGTGAATACTTATTAATTACCTATTGAGTACTCAAATTCTTTGTGTGTTAAATTTAGTATGGTACGGTATGTATGAAATATGCATATTATAATTTCCAAAATTATGAAGTTTTGAAAAATAACCAAAATTCTAATTAGATGTGATTATCTTAAAAAATTTCATCAAAATTTTGAACAATAATTCAAAAATCTTGCCAGAATTTCAAGAATTCATAAAAAAATTGACAAGATTTCAAAATTTTAAACAAATGTGATTTTTGGCAAAATTTTCAAAATTTTCAAAATTTTGGTCAAAAATTTTGAAAAAATTCTAATTTTTTTCAAAAAGGTCAGTAACTTTTGAATAGTATATTGAAATTTTTGAAAAATATAAAATTTTTGCAAGAATTTCAAAAATTTTTAAAAACTAAATGATTCGAATATTTTTATCAAAATACCGACTAAAATATTATATGACTTTAACACACACTTATAAACTACTTATTGAGTTTTCAATTGAGTACTCAATTGCATTTGAGTACTCACTCAAATGGTAAGCCTACACATAATATTAAAAAATAAAATAAAATTGCTCTACTGTCTACTGCTGACTCTAGATACATTCATCATTTTACAAATAATACTCTGACTCCTGACTCCTGACTATACAAGTATATTTTTACAATAATTATCTTGTAACTTTACTTTAACTGTTACCTAATACCTTTATCTTGTAGCTATAAATTATCAAAATGTGTAATTTGAAAAAAGAGACTCAATAAAAATCGATTATTCTTAATTTAGGTAATTGAACTTTCCTCAGAAAATTTAAAAAAAAAATTGGTAGGTACTTTAAAAATAAACTAAACATAGGTAGTATTATATATAAAATCTCCAAATATATTCTAATTTTGTAAATCAAATAGCTATTTCGTATTTAACAGTAGGGTACTCTATATTCTAAATTTTACTGCAATAATAAAATAATCAATAAATTGCAAAGAATTATTATTTTTTTCAAAATAAAATCTTATGATTTACTTGTTGAACTTTCAATTTCAAATGAAAATGGAATATATTAATTTGAGCAACATGTTAAAGATTTGATATTAATATAATATATAGGTAATAGAATAAAGCATCTCTGTACACAAGTTGGCAATTGAAATGTGATAAAAATGGTAGAAATTGGTGAATATTTGTGGAATAATTTTCATAGATAATAGAGTTGAAAATTCATGGTTTAGTACTAGGTTCTGAAGTTAGTAAATAATGTTTAATTATTTCACATTGTACCCTTCCACAATTACAAGGTATAGGATGATCACAATCACCGTCAAGTATACTTATACTGATTTTATAGAATCTTTCATTCAGGTTGTCTGATTGTAGTTCAAATTCCCAGCCAAAAATATCTCCTGCTTCAACTTTGGTAACTTCCGGAAAAAGTATAATCCTATAAAGTAAGAGTTTCTGTATTTATAATTTCAAGACATTGGTATTAATAATAAAGTTAAAAATTTCAATATTCGATTCGATGACACCTAATTGGCATAACCCGAATAAATAATTAAACTGTATTTTATTTACGTTTGATTCCAATGAGTAGATTTATCCCAAGGCGAAGTACTCAAAATAACATCATCAGCTAGATTTTTTT
This sequence comes from Nanhermannia cf. coronata Gr-Ori-00579, assembly GCA_034699045.1. NCBI lineage: Eukaryota > Metazoa > Arthropoda > Arachnida > Sarcoptiformes > Nanhermanniidae > Nanhermannia > Nanhermannia cf. coronata Gr-Ori-00579. Next base: position 6,987 of record JAQIXA010001879.1, read on the forward strand.
AAAAAAGAAAGCAAATATATTAATTAAAAATCAAGTATCAAGTAGGTACTAATTACTAAAATCTATTAAAATCAATCGAAATGAGAAAATAAAAATCGTACTTGAATCGTTCGGAATGGAAGGAAATGTGCAAGTAAACCAAATGCAAACTGCATGCATATTACCATCTTCTTCAATTGAGAAAAACCGTTTATCTTTTAACTCTCTGAGACTAGAAGAATTGATTGTTTTGAGATTAAAATCAAATAATAATTGAGGGTCGGTTAGTATAAGGTCAGTCTCTTCTTTGAACTAAAATTGTAAAAAAAGAAAAATATTAAACTAAATTGAACGTGAAATTCTACAAAATTTTTTTTATTTAAATTACCGAATAAATTTCGGGTTTAGATTTAATTTTTGCAATATTTCCAATTGGAGATAAGTCAAACCCATATTTACTTTCCTAGTAATAGACATGACATGTCTGATTATTTTTTCCAAAAATACCTACATATATATGAAACTAAATGATTGATATTTTACCATCCAAAATTCGGACTGCTTTTTCCATAATTCGGGGACAGAACTAAAATTAAACAGGTAAATTTTAGTACATAAACTTCTATTTGAAAAAATACCAGGGCGCTGCGTATAATTGAGACGAGTTTGGAAATAATAGACCTTCAGGTTTTAGAAATTTATCTCTTGCAAAAAGAACAGATCCTATATTATAAAATAATATTATGAATATACCTATGTAGTTGATTTTAAAAATATTGTATTTAAAAACAGATAAGTATAAATTAATTACCTAACATTGACTCGCTAATTTTTTCATTATATGTAAGAGCAATAACCAAATTTTATAAAATTTAAACCATTTTAATTAATTATTTTTATATAAAATATTACTGCAGTAGGTAAAATCCTTTATATAAATATAAAAATAATTATATAAATATATTATATGTTTATAATTAATAAAAATCTCACCCATCCATTCTGAAACTAGAATATCAACTTGGATTTCCTTTTCTATATTTTCGACTTTAGAATGAATTACCTAAACATAAAAAAAGACCGTATTATAAATACCTATTTACAAATTACAAATTAGGCAAATTAAAATTACGCTAGTAAGCATTTTACCTACCTCAATTATGGAAGAAAAGTTATTTTTTTCTACGACTAGTGGAATAATTTTTGCTAGGTTTGTGCTATTAAATTAAATTAATTTTTAATCTTTTTACTTAAAATTTATTTTAATTAATTATTAATTTTTAATTTTTTTACAATTCAACAGAATAAACTTTTTTTGCGCCAGCTTTCGCACAGAACAAACTTAAAATCCCTGTACCAGCTCCCTGCAATTAAAATAGGTAAATAGAAATTTAGAAAAATAATCATTTTATCCCTTATTATCTTATTTCTTGTTTCGAATCTACATCTACAATAGACTAATCTAATAAAATAACTCTAAAATTAAAAAAATCTTTTTATGAATTTTAATTTTTTATAATTTAAGTACAAGTAATTTTTTTATTAGTAAAGTAGTAGTAGGTGAGGTAATAAATAAGGTAAATATGAAAACTTACAACATCCATTACAACTTTATCCTTGAAAAGGTCTCTAGCCTGATAAATTGCATTCATATAAGCATTCGTTCGGACTTCATCTTGCAACATTATTCTATGAATCTATATTTAAATTAAAAGTACAAATTCTTAATTCAATTTATAAAAACCAATTTTTGCTTTGGCCTCAAGCTCAAACCTCAGTCAGTAATACGTAATTAAGTTAGTTTATGGGCAAAACTTCACAATGTTATAAAGTACAAGTAGCACTAGTATAGCGGTACATAGTTAAATGTTCAAAAGTAAAATTAATTCCAAAATTTGGTTTTTCAGACCTCAAACACTTCAATTCTCAAAGGTCGTAAAGTAAATAATTATTATTGTCCTAATAGGGCTACCCTACCACTACCAGTTTTTTGCCAGCCAGTTTATGCCGGGTAAAAACCGGACTGACAAAAACCTGACAAAAAGGTAGCCTAGCCCTATGTCCTACATCTACATATTATTACTATTGTATTTTTTGAGTCTATTTATATTTACTTACATCAATATCTTCGTAACTTGTAAAATAATCGGTGTCATTTTGATTTTGATCAACAGCAACAGCATCAACACCAGCTCCTACATTTGCATTCTCCTCCATTTGAGCAATTAGCTAATGATTAATGATGAGATGACCTTTCAAAAAACAAGTAAATCAGCAACTTTGTCAAAAAATGGCAAAAAAAAAAATCCAAAAAAATCACATTGGATTTTGGATTTTTAAATTCACAGTACCTACAATTTTTGCATTCTTTAGAAGCTTTCATATCTTTCAAAACAAAAAATTCGGCGATATTTCAAACATTTCAATTTCAATTTTTTTCAAAACTAACTAAACTAACTAAAACTAAAACAAAGAACAATTTTTTAGTCAAAAATCAAAATTTCAAGTAAATTTTAATTATAGGTATATGCATAACCTTTAATTCTGTTATTGTAACAAGTGCAATTTAAATGTTTTCGTAAATATAAGGCACAAAAGGTATATTACCAGCTCTTTCATTTTTGGTCAATTTAGTTTAGTTGGAAAATTCAATTTATGAATTTGAATTCTTAAGGCTTATCATCCCTTGATTTGACCTTTGACCTGACTGACTGATCTTGACTACCTGGTGCTGGTGCCAGCCTTGACCTTGTGTTCGTTTATGCACTAGGCTAATCGATGACGATGCATCGTAATGTGTAAGTTTTAATTTTTTTAATCATATAATATCTAGGGTCTATAGGTAGTAGGTAGGTCCAGAGTCTCGACTTTTATTTTTATTTAATTCAGTTCTGAGAAACCAAACTTCAGCCTCAATTATACATAACTTACTTGTAAAATTGAGACCATAATATTATGTTTTAGAGATGAATTTAATGAAGACAATGGTAGGTAGGTAAGTACCTTACCTACCTACATTTTTATGAATGTGATATTTTGGATTATATTGGATTTATTGGATTTGAGTAGATTTTATTTTAATTCTTTCTATATTATAAAAAAAATATAAATATTATGTAATTTAAAATTTCAGGTTTGTGAGACGTGATCACCTATACTATGAAGATGAGAGATATCATCGAGAAAAGGACCAAGATAATCGAGAGTACAATAGAGAAAAGGAATATTATTACACTAAAGGAGAAAGAGAAAGAAATGATGACCAAGATGATGATGATCATTATAATGGACAAGGTACAAGTAGTAGTCGGAGAAGAGAAAGAGAAGCAACACCTCCAAAAAGGCTTGTACCACTTTCTCGGATTGTAAATGATCGTGTTCGTTTAATTGAGGAGGTAAGTTGTTTGTATAAACTTTTTCGTCACAGCTTAACCAAATGATTTAATATTTGTAGGCATTTGAAATACTTGGTGATAAAAGAATTGAAACAATGACTCCTTTATGTTTATTGGTAAGTAGAAATTATTTGAATGGTCCTACTTGTATTTTTACGTTAATGTCTTTATGGTTTGATTACATATTTCATATTATACATATTCTTTTTATTTATTTTTTCTTAAAGGGAGCAAGTAGAGGAGAGTTAGAGGATCGTTGCATAGATTTACTGGACACAATGGACGAATTTAAAATTTTAGAGGTCATAGAAGGTATAAGGACTTCTAAAGAGCTTGTTACTCCTCCAGATTCACCTGAACCTGAACAAAAAAGTAAGAAACTAATAAATAAAACATAAAACTTTATTGAAAATATGTTTTTATTTTTACCTATTCCACTATCTACCTACTCTATACATAATATAATATAATATGTTTTTTTTTAAACTTTTATTGCTTTTTTTAGGTATAAATATCAAGAAAAAGAGAAGAGGTGTCGATAAGGAAATTTTAAATCGTCTACTAAAGAAAGCAATAGACAAAGGTAAGATATAATAAATTAAACTAGAAGTTATAGGCAATAATTTATAAATTTTAATAAACTAAATATTATGATGAAAGATATTCATTCATTTATTTAGAAAGAACAGCACAACGAGCAGCAAAATTAAAGGTACAATTAAAACGTAAAAAGAAGAAAGAAAAACTGAAAGCAGATAATAGTGATGATGAAGATGATGATGCTAGCTCATCTAAGAAATTAAAGAAAAGTAAGAAAAAGAAGCATAAAAGCGAAAAGAAAAAGAAAGACAAAAAGAAGAAAAAAGACAATCTTCTAAAGGAACCGTCTCCAACTACTGAGCAACCAAAACAAACTTCAACAATAATGGAGCTACTTGAATTAGAATTTCGGGCAAAAGCAATTAAGGCTCTATTAAAAACACAAGGTGTGGGAACTATTAATGTTGATGAGGCTCTTGAAATTAAAAATAGTAATGAGAATAGTAATGAAACTAGTGCTTCTACGACAGTGAAAAATGAAACCGAAGAAATTAAAAATGAAGTACAAGATATAGAACAACAAAATGATAATCAAAATGAATCTCCTAATTCAAATGCACCTAGTATTGATGATGGCGATAATGATGATGAAATTGACTATGAAGAGAGTAATAGCTCTGGATCTGAAGAAGAAGAATCATCAGTTGATAACGATCATGATCAAAATGAAGACGAAGAGGCTGACACATTAAAAATCACCGAGAAATATGATAGTTTTAATGAAGATGAGGATAGAAATGTTGAAAATATTAAAATTAAAATTAAAAAGGTTTCACGCAAAAAGAGAAGACATTTAAGAAAGAAAGAAGATAAAGTGAAAACTGCTGATGTCAATAACTCACAAGAACTGGAAGATCAAGAAAAGGTTCAATTACATGAACCAACTCCGCCATCACCAGAACCAGATCCAGTTGAATTTGAAGAAGGTGAGATCGGTTCAAATAAAAACGATGCATCTGACAACGATAAGTCTGGAAATGAATCAGAAACTTCAGAAAAAAATTACGAATCTTATTCATCAAGTTCAGGTGATGAGGCAACAAATAGGAGATCTTGGAATTTCAAAAAGGAAAATAGAAAAAGACGTAAGCGAATTGTTTTCTCGAATTCCCAATCACCACAAAATACAGAGGATATATCTAGTTCAGAAATAGAACAAATAGATGAAGATAGATATAAAGATCCTAATACTAATGAAACAATTGAAGATAAAGAGGCTGAATTCAAAGAAAATTTAAGAAAAGAAATAGAGTTCAAAGAAAAAGAAAACGAAGGAGAACAGAACAAATTTGTAAAGTCTGACATTAATCTTGGAGAATCACTTTCCGATCGTTCTAATAAGTCAAGTGATGTTGAAGAAATGGGTGAGAGAGATGATGAAAATATGGATCAAACTGAGGCTGCAGAAAAAGAAAAAGAAAAAGAAGTTGAACATGAGAGTGATGAAGAGCCTATTGCAGAATATCCACCAATAGACTCAGAAAAAATTGAAACTATTAATAATTCAGATGATGATGAAGTAAATATGGATAATGATGATATACTTGAAGATAATCAAACCTGGTATGAAAGATGGGCTAAAAGTAAAAAGATCCAAAAGGTAAGTAAGTATAGTAATTTATTATTAGCACAAAAAGGTTACCTTTACTTCAGATTCAATTCTAATAATAAATCAACATTTTTTCTCTTATCTTATAGGTTGTTAAGCAGAGTAAAATGTATGGACGGGTTAGAAAAAATAAGAAAATAGTAATAGATTCTCCATCTAAAGTTGTGAAAAAGATTGAAGAAAAAATCGAGGATAAGTCTGAAACTGTTGAGCAAAGTTTAATTATTGGAAGTATCGAAGAATATGAAAAGCTTTTTGGGAAGAAAGTCAAAGAACCTGCTGAAGCAATTGAAAATACTTCAGTTAACCTTGTTGAAGTAGAACCTGAGAAAATAGATGAAGATTCAGATGAGCCCGAAGAGGAAAATTTATGGGGTGATATCATGATGGGAGGTGATTAGTCAATATTTATCGAAATTCTACAAGAAAAAGAAAAAATATAAGTAAAGTACCCTATCTAATACTAAAAATAAGTATAGTAATTGAATCGAAGTTTTGTATTTTTTTATGAGCGATTACAGAATCTAATTAAACGATAATGTTACTCTTTTTATTAATTTATGAAATATTAATTAATTACTATTTGCTGACGAATCAATAAAATGATACCTAGCTCTTAAAAAATCATTGTCTTTTGAACAATTTTATTACATAATTCACAGGGTGGTGTAATACCAATCATGAAATCTAAAGATTATTTTTTACTAGTTATAGTTATAGGCCAAAAATACCTACCTAGTTCTAATAATAATATCTAGTAATAATATTAGGGTACTACTTTCGAAATTTTCAAAGGATTTTCTATCGAAATTTCGACAATGTCTTTCGAGAGTTTCTAAAAAATATCGTTTCTAAAAAATATCGATAGATTTTTTGCTGAAAATTCGATAGATTTATGGTCTCGAATTTTTCAGATTTCCTGTCGAAAATTTTGATGAAATTCACTTTAGCTAAGGCTAAGGTGAATAATAGAATCATGTATCATCTTCATATAATGTTCATTTATATATTTAGTAAGTAGGTTAGGTACATAATTAATAATTAATAATTACCTACCTATATTTTGTACTTAATTATCTTTATAAATAAGATAAATTATCTTATTTAAGCATTTTAAGCATAGATTAGATTAGTAATATGTGAAATTTGTCATACTTTTCAAATACAAGGATATTACACTTATCAGTAAAACAAAATGGAGAAATGCTATCATTTTTAACGAGTTCCTGTGTGAGATGATTAAATCATTTTTTATAAAGTAAGTACACTATAATACCTTTACTATATCTAGGTACCTTAGATAAGATAAAATTTCTTGCAAAAATATATTAAGGTACTTACATACCTATTATAGGCATAGGTAGGTATACAGTATACACGGTTATCTAAAAATATTTTTATTCTACAGAATAGGTATATAGATATAAATATGTTTATTAATCATTGAGTTTTCGAGATCCTTTTTCCATAAACACATCACAATACAATTCACTTCACAACCACTAATTTACTCGACTTTTAATACTATCGTAATAGTATTATTGCTCTATCAAATTCAATAATTTATATGGGTAGTGTGGGTACACTTAATAACTTTATCTACCTATACCTATTTCACTTTTTTTAGTTTATGTGTAAAGAACTTGTGTTCATTTAAAATTGAGAAGTCTTGGGAATTTTAAAAACGTAAATTTTCTGAGAAAAATCAAGTATGGAACAATCAAGACCTTACAATTATGAACAATCAAAGGGATTCGAGGACTGGAGGCAAGAACAGGCTGAACCAGCAGATACAGCTGGAGGTTGCCTCAGAGTATGCATCATTTTCAACAAAGTGATGAAAATAGTAAGTCTCCCATACCGTGTATACTATATATCAAAAATTATCAAAATATTTCAATAAAATATTTCTAATTTAATTTTTACAGCTTATAAACATTGTTGTAATCTTCCTATATAGAATTGGTGATAAAGGTATGTACCCTATCTGTAAACTGTTAAGTATGTAGTATGTACCTAGACTAAATTATCAATAGTTGGTTTTTAGTATGGGACTTAATAAAAATTGCAAATTGATTAATTTGAGAAAATTTTTTGAAATTAGAGGGTCGTTTTTTGGGAGCAACCTACAACAAAAATAAAGATGCAGAAGCCCTTACAGCGGGTGTCTTTGTCGGATATTTGATTTACAACCTTGTCTCAATTCTGGCTGATATCATTACACCGAGAATTTCCCAAGCTCAAGATTATAGAAAAGTTGTGTCCAGACCCCCATTAACTGTAAACTACACTAAATTAAAACCCTAAATTGCCTTGAATCCTTCAATTTAACCATTTTTTTTTTCATAGGCTCCTTTTATGAATTTTATTGGCACGATTTTGTGGATGACAGTCGGAGGTGTTTGTATCCAGGTATAGACTTGGACATTTTGAAATATCTATACCTAATCTAAATAAAATTCATTTTCTGGTGATTTTTTTGTGCATTTTCTTAGTTTTGGTCAAGATTTCAGAAAGAAAACCATTTCACAGAAACGAATCCAATAGCTGTTGGGATTGCCATGGGCTGTTTAGCCGTTTTGGCAGCATTAATTTACCTGGTTGATACCATCATATCCTGTATTACTTACTTTTTCCAAGAGTGATTATAAAAATATAAATGAGGTTAGCATTTTGAGGGCGTTGTTTTGTTCTTATCTCTATCTGTTAAAACTAAAACTTAAACAAACAAACTTTTTTTTAAAAGCATGATACAATGACAAAAAACAAAATATCCATATAATATACTTAAGTAATAACTAATAACCAACAGCCTACAGCTACCTAATGTGAACTTGTATTAGAAATAATTTAACTTTTCTAGTAGGTGCTTTCTTTATAGAAATTTTTTAGCAAATATAGGATTCATCTTCCATATTTTTTTATTTTTACTGAACTGTTAATTGTATTTTTGTCATATACTTTGTATTTTAAAATTTTAAGTATAAGCTTTAGATTATAGCTGACAAAATATTTTTAAAAGTTTTTAAAACATACATTGTACAATAAATAAAGAATTTAAATATCAACGAGTTTCCTATATATCTTAAATTTTACCTAGTTTTTATCTAATCTTTTGAATTTTCATCTTTTTTGTTTTATCCTAATTGTAATGTAAAGCATTCATATTCATATAGTAATATAATAAGACATGTATTCAAAATTCAATATTACCTTATATACCATACCATACCGCAATACCTTCTAATATTCTATTCTTCAACTAGTCATTTGCGAATCCTGTCATAATGTACCTGTGCAAAAATGTTCCAAACAGAATGGTTTGACCAACCGGTCAAATATATTTGAGTAAATTAAGAAACAATTAAAAAAACGAATTCATGAAACGGAAACTTCCAACCCCATTAGGTTCTCTAGCGAAACCGAAACGATCTTTGAGCAAATTTTTTACTCATTTCATTATGTAAGTACAAGGCATACCCTATTATCCCGTACGGTTCCTGGAACCACATTAAGGGGTTGTGATTGCTTTATTATTAGGTTAGGTTAGGTTTAGGTTTGTGGAGAAAAGATTGATTTGCTAACTAAAACTAAACTAGACCCATTATACACGAGACACCCGCACGATAACTGAATGCACAATCCACTAACCACACTGTTATGAAGGAACTGGTCCATTTTGGTACATTCTGGTTTTGTGACATTTTTAACTACAATTATCAGTACAATTACAACAATAGAATTACTTACAAACAATTACTTACACACAACACAAACAACACAAATCATAGGTAATAAACATTATTTATTAATGTAGGTAATGTATTGTTATTTTATTATTATTACCTATATTACCCCATAAATCTCAAATTACATGTATTTGATTGACGGATTTAGGAATTTGAATTTTTGAAAATTTTTTAGTATTCAGTTCAGATTCAGATTCAGAATTCAGAGTTCAAAAAAAGGTTAAAGTTCAAGAAAAGCAAGCCATTCTCAATTCAATTCAAGCAGGTCAACTGTCAATAAGTTCCAGCGGATTCCAGACCCCGGCAGACCTACTACTGACTACGGCAACTACCAACTCTAATCCAAATCCAAATCCAAATTATTTTCTTGTGACGTGTGACGTGCGTGAGTTTGAGTTCTCTTTTTTTATTTTAATGAATAAAATAAAGATAATTAAACTAAAAGATAAAAAATCATAGGGTAACTAATTAAATTATGAAATGAATGATATGTAGTAGTTAGTTTAGTAATAATGATGATAAACCGATGAAAAGAAATCTGGCTATTTATTAGACTATAGTTTGGAGTTTGGATATTTTGCTAACAGGTAACATAAAATTGTTATGTTATTTTATGATATTCTAATTCTAATCTAATCGTAAGATCTAGATAGCTATCAGTTCAGTGCAGTATAAAGTCATTACAATATGTATTAGTATAATATTTGTTATTTTTTTTATACATTTATATTTAATATTGGTATTTATTTTTAAGTCGAACGGCAGCAGAGTAATGTAATATAACTGTAAGACTTTGGACTTTGGACTGAAATCCTTGAGCCTTGACCTACGATTTACTCTATCGATCCTGTAATTGTTTACTGCTATGCCTTTCTTGACATTTATTCGCAAGCCCCTTTCTATCTTTTTTGAGTATGATTCTCCACGTATTGTCCATATAAAAAGGTAAAATATTACAAAAATTCTATAAATCATAAGCATATCTATTGACACATAGCTATGATAAAAGTAAATGTACCGTACTTGACTTGACTGAACCTAAACTTGTGCTTATTATTTTATATTTTCAGCAAGAAAGTTGGTATAATCAGTCGTCTTGTACAGTTGATAATCATTGCCTATATAGTTGGGTAAGTTATAATAAGTAGAGGACAGTAATTAACTTTAAAGGTTTCCACAGGAAATTTTTTATATATTTTATATTTAAAGGTTTGTTCTTGTCTGGAAAAAAGGCTACCAAGAAACTGAAGAGGTGCATTCAACAGTTACAACCAAAGTTAAAGGAGTTACTTATACCAAAAATATTACTTACACTGAGCTCGGCGTTGAGCCAAGTTATGAACATTTATATGACAGGATTTGGGATCCACCAGGTAAAATATTTCAAGTTAACATACATATTTTTTTAATTAGCAGAACTACTCTATGAAAACTTACCGAATTTTATTAGATTATGTAGTACCAGAAGACGGAGGAGTTTTTATAATGACAAATGTCATAATTACGCCAAATCAAACAAGAGGAGAATGTCCCGAAGATCCGAAAAATGCAGCTCGATGTAGTGATGACAATGATTGCCCAGCTGGTAAATCTTTATCTATAGGAAATGGTGTTTTTTCTGGAAAATGTGTCAGTGTCGAGTCTGACAAGAAAATTAAAGTCTGTCAAATTCATGCATGGTGTCCTGTTGAGACTGACGCTTTACCATTGTAATAACTAAACTTTAATATTTCGTACATTTGTGAGCCCAAATTTATAAATCATTTTTTATGTCTTTTTTTTAAGTAATGGAAAAAAACCTTTATTGCAAGGTGCTGAAAATTTCACTATATTAATCAAAAATAGTATTAAATTCTCAAAGTTTGGTGCACAATATGGAAGAAGAAATATTTTGGAAGATACAAATGCTACATATCTGCAAGAATGTCTGTATAATGCAGAAACCGATCCATTTTGTCCCATTTTTAAAATAGGCGATATGATTACCTCTTCTGGGGAAAATTTTCAAACTGTAGCCACACATGTAATATTATAATTTTGTTAAACTTGTGCATGAACCCATGTTGATGTTGATCCCATTTGATTTTGTTTTATTTTTATTTAAAGGGAGCTGTATTTGAAATAGGAATAAGTTGGTATTGTAATTTAGATGTCGATTTTTTAAAATATTGCCGACCGAAGTATAGTTTTTCGCGAACTGATAGCCCTAAATCTAAGATTAGCCCTGGGTGGAATTTTAGGTAACTATTCAATGTTATTTATTTTAGACAATAAATTCTGAGTCTGAGTCTGATTTTGAAACGAAATTATTTGTCAGATCTGCTGTTTATCATGAAGAAAATAGAAGAACACTTTATAAAAAATATGGACTAAAATTCTTAATAAAGGTTGAGGGGCAAGCAGGCAAGTTTGACTTTGTTCCTTTAATTTTAAACATAAGTTCCGGAATCGCTTTACTTGGGATTTCTACAGTTATATGTGATATTGTTTTACTTTACTGTCTCAAAAGTCGTCATCTGTATAAAGATAAAAAGTTTTTAACTGTGAAAGGGGAAGATGCATTCGAAGTAAATCCACAACGTGAAACTCAACCAACAAATTCATCATCTTATACTCAATTCCCTACAAACAATTCCAATGATGATAATGATGACAGTGAATAAAAAATTAAATTTTCTATGTAACCTTTACTTTAATTTCAGATTTATCGCTATCTCGAAAGTAAGCTATCTTATTTACACTACACTAGTCTTTCTATACAATCTTTACAAAATATTTATATTCCAAGATTTCGATTTAAGTCCAAGAGACTTTATGATTTATTCTAAATCAAACTATTATGATTATGTGATATTCAAAACGTTAATAAATCTGTATAGGGTACATATAAAATAACAATAAATAGTTACAAAATTGTAGATAATATTTAGCTATTTTTATAAAACATTTCCTTGTAATATGTTTTTCAATGTAGCTTTAATTTTTTCACTTTTTTGTGGTAATTTTAAAGGAGATTTTATAGTCTGCAATCTAATTTCTAAATATAAGCTTGAGGTATTGTCATCCTTAAAATAAGGTTCTACGTAAATTTCATCTGCAACCATACTCGAATTTATTAGAATGAGAAACGAGGTAACGATTTCAAAAGAATTGAAGAAATTCATAAAATCGGTTAAAACAGTCTCCAACATCATTACTGGAACATGAAGCTAAAATCATTTAGAAAAAAATTCCATTAACCAATTGAATTCAATTCAACTTTCAGTAGATTTCATGACTTACCAATAAAAATACAATGTAATAAATGATTACAGTTGGAGTTATAAGTAAGGCAATTGTGAACAATAAAGAACTGAGGAACATTTCGGAGTTATTAAGTTGAATCGAATCAACACGATTTCTCAAAGGGTTCCATTTTCTTCCAAGGCATAGTCGACAAAGTGATACAATCCCTTTCGTATGAATATTAAACAGTCTAAAAATAAAATAAAAAATCAGTCTTCTGGCTATACATTTTTTTTTAATGCATTCTTGAAGTCAAAACTTTGAATGTGAAATCTTTGAATTTTTAATTATAAATAAAAGCAATAATAATTTTTTTGTTACCTTGCTGCATAGATGTACAAACAATAAACGTGAAATGTAGCTAAAGTTAACAAATCCTTAGCCAATGCTATTTGTATCGAAATTCCCAAACAACCAGTTTGTACTATTGATAAAAGTAAAAATGACAGTACTGGACTTAAGAAACCTATAATATAAATAAAAAACATTAAACCTATTTGACAAATTTTACTTCAAATTATACCGATTCTAAACTAAAAATTTTACTATTTAGTAATTTAAAAGTTAATTTATAAGCTTACCAATATAGTTTCTCCAAAGGTGAAGATGGTAGGAAAAAAACCTTGCTAATAGACTGTTTAAAGCTTCATTGAGTTTAAATCCAGCCGGTGTTCCTCTCAACCATTTAAGAATTTCCATTACAAAGGTTAAAAAACTATTAAAATTCTCTTCAAGTGTTAGGTAAAGGCTAGGGAATGTTATTAAATACGATGAGAGCCAACTTCCAAGAAAAATTTCAATCAGCAATAATGTCAAAAAATTTCCAATTTTAAGTATTGTGAAATCATATCCAAAAATTATCTATTAAAAATAAAAAATGACAATTACAATTTACATACGTAACCTATTTAAAATTAAGGCTAGTTAACAATGATGAATTGGCCATTTACAGATAATACAATTAAATTACAATTACAAATCTTTATTTTATATCTTTATCTTACCTCATAAAATGATGTGATCCGGTGGATAATTTGCGTCAATCCCAAACTACGATTAACTATGTTCATCATTTTAAAAATATCTTTCTAATTTTTATAACATCTACACTCTGCATACATACATCTGAAATTCCAATAAACAGTATCAGTAATCAATAACCAATATCAATTTAGAAATCTTTTAATCACCTATCCTTCTCCTTCCTGTCAGCTGACTAAATGACTTACCTAGCTTAAGCTTAACATGTAGTACAGCTTTATTATACCATAGGTTATACTCGAAATAATATATACAATAATAGAATTAGGTACTTATTATTTACTTACATATAAACCATTATTATTTCATGTCCAATTCCAATTCCAATGTCCAAAACTTAAAAAAGTTAAATAGTTAATTAAAATTACCTTTTATTTATTACTTTACATGCTACAAAGTAGTGAGTAGTACAGGTACACACACACATTACTTAATTTACAGAATTTTAACTTTTCTAATTCTAAATTCTATCATTATTATTATTATTATATGAGTTGGACTTTATATAGTTACACTATATAATATAGAAAGCTTTTTTTGTAGCTAACTATTTGAGCAATTCTGCTCTTGAATGTCCACATATTTTTTTAATAATCTTCTAGAGAATTTG
>JAQIXA010001880.1:0-21249 GCA_034699045.1 Nanhermannia cf. coronata Gr-Ori-00579
TGTTTCGGTAGGATTTTGGTTTGGTAGGATTTTGGGAGGTAGGATTTTGTCCTAGAGCCAATAGTAATAGGTAAAAAGTAGATAAAAATAATTAGAAATTTACCTGGTTTTTTGACGAGATTCCTTTCTTTAATAATTTCTTCAGGTGTTTTTGTAATTGGTGCTGTTGAGGAGACTTCACTATTTGATAAATCATCACTACCAGCAGCAGCAGCAGCATTCTTCTCTCTATTTAAAGATTTCTCAGCATCAACCGAATCTCTCCACCTAGACTTGAGCTTTTGAGGCTTTAAATTAGTAGCTGTAGCTGTAGTAGCTGGTGATTCAGATGGTAGTATTGGTGGTGGTGGTGAATTAGATGCTGAATTATTAATAGAATTATTCGACGAAGAAATATAGTTGGACATTGAGGATATTAGATTAGGAAGAGTGTGATGGTGGGAATTCAGACTAAGGTTTGTCATCGTATCATTTATATTAAAATGCTCAAATCCTCGACGTTTCACAACTTCCTTTTTAATTCGAGAACTTCGGCGAATTTGTGTTGATTCTTCAGTCTCTTCCTCTTCATCATCCTCTTGGACTTGAACTCGTTTTGGTCTCCCTTTTTTCCCTTTTTTGACATCTTTAAGACCCTTATTACTAACACCCTTATCACTATTACTAACACCCTTATTATTATTCTTAATATTCTTTTTACTCAGGCTCAACAGATCCTTATGATTAGGAAGGTCAACACTATTGATAGCTTTATGAAATATATCCGTATTCGAATTACTCCTACTACAAGTATTACTACTATTACTATTACTATGATATATCGATTCAATAGATGAACTATTAGAAGAGCTAATATTAAGTTGAGGTATTATAGATGAATATGGTCTCGTAATATGATTTGATGGCTCATTATTATACTCATGTTCATCATGGTCCAAAAGATTTTTAACTGCTTTTTCAACCGAGAAAAAGGGGAGTGTGTGTATGGAGACTGGGACTGGATATACTCGGATTTCATCATGTTCTGAATCTGGGATATCAAGTCCAGGGATTATAGAAGAAGAAGAAGAAGTCTTATTGGTGGTGCTAGTGGGTGGTGTCATCAGGGATAAAGAACTTTCGAAAAATTTCCTGGCTGCTTTAGTGGTAAAGAAATTATTTGCATTTACAGACGGTGGTATTATTGGTAGGAGCGGTGGTGGTGGTGGCCTTTCCATTAGATAAGTAGAAATATCACGAATTTCTCCAGGTTCGAGAGAAATATTTCCTCCTCCTGATGATGGTTTACATCCCTCACTTTTAACCTGGACAGCATCCACATCCATATTGTCATTTTGATGAGACACTATTAATGCACTATTAATGTCATTATTTTCTAATTTAACTTGGAGGTGATCATTATTATTATTGTTAGTTTTAACTTTTGGTCGACCCTTTTTGCCAGGGAAAGTTGGATTAATATCTGGTGGTGCTGTTCCATCATCAACATGATTCAGTTTAGCATCTGCTAGTTCAGCCTGCTCCTCCTTATGTTGTGGAGTATCTTCTACTGGTGGTGGTGGTGGAGCTGAATTTTTGATTAATTTAGGCCGACCACGTTTTTTCTTTATTACTACAGGAATTAATTTAACAGCTGCTGCTGGAGGAGGATTTTGATTTTGTTGTTGAGATTTATTTATTGTTTTATTAGGTTTATTAGTTGATATATTACAATCTTGTAGTAGAACGATAGCACTTTTAATTTTTAAATCTTCAGTCATCGATGAGGATGATAAAACTTGTTGTTGTTGTTTACCATTACCATCGTCAGCAGGAAAGGGTGGTGGTTTAACAGGACTACTTGGACTCTGAGTACGACGATAATTCGAACTAAATGTACTTTCATCTGAGGTGGTTGAGCAAGAATCATTAAGATGATTATTATTATAATTAGCACTAATTATTTGTGACTCTTCTGGTGGTGTTGAGGGGATCGATGGTAAGAATGAAATGTCAGATTCAGTCGTGGTGGTGGTGGTACTTGAAGAAACTGAGACTTGTCTTCTTGGTCGACCTCGGCCACGCTTCACCACAACAATCCCACCATCCACAACACCAACGTCACCTCCTCCACCTCCACCATCTTGAGCCTAAAAAGTTAGAAAAAACATGGACAAATGACAGGATGATAATGATGGCAAATTGCCCATTGACATGCCCATGACAATGACCATGACAATACCTATCTACTAATGACAATTATATAAAAATTACCTTAGCTAGCATCTCATTGTTGGTCTTTTTAAGGGGACTGACAGTCACAGCCGTAATATCCGCGCTTAGATTTCGTGTACGTGTCTTCTTACTATCCTCATCCATTATCACCACCAAAATTACTCAAAAATTAACTAAAAAATGACAACAAAAACCACACTACAGACACACAAACTCACACACACGTACACCTGGCACCACCAAAACAATTAAGTGTCTAATTACTAGTCCCCATTTTAATAATCTCTAAAATAAATATGCAGACACTTACACCTTACAACTTACAGGCAAATCGGGCAGCAATTATTCTCCAAAATCCCAATTATTGTCTTAAACCCCTAATTATCGTTATAAACCCATAGTACTATAGTATACAAATTACAATTAACTTTTTTAATTACAATTAAAATTACATGCAAAGTTTACAAGTAAATCCAGACAGGCCTAAAATTACAAAATTTTACAGATTTTCGATTTTTACGAGAAAATTTTTTTTTGAGAACCGAACTTTTTTTTTTGCTGGCTTTTAAAACCCTACTGGGCCTAAATCGTAGGCGAGCTTTTTGTGCACGCACTTCAAAAATCTTGATTTTTCAGAAATTTTTCTTGCAATGCAAAAGCAAAATTTTTAATTTTTCTAATTTTTCTAATTTTTTTTACGTAATTTTTTATGTAATAATTAGCTAATTGTTTTGGTAAAAATGATGTAATTTATGTAATTTGTGTAATTATAAGTCAATTTGGTCAATTTTGGTCAATTTTGGTATGTTGGACGGACATGTGGACCATCATGGGGACTATGAAAAGTTGATTTTTTTCTAATTTTTTAGTATACTTTTTTAACTAAATATTTAAGGTCAAGGTAAGTCAATTATCTTTATCTTTATAGAGAGGTCGAGGTAGTAGTAGACTCTCTATATAACGGCACCCTGACCCTGAAGGTAGTATAGCCGTTATAGTGAAGTTGTAAGTCGATGTCAATGTCAGAATGTCAAGAATTTTTTAGAATATTTACTAATTACAAGATAGTTAGCGATATTTATAAAATGTAGAATTAGAAAAGGCTTACGTACTGTACTGCCGTTATATGAAGGGCTGCCGTTGTATGCAGAGTCTCTGTATCATGTATATAAGTACCTCTATAATAACCATAACTAAGCCAATCATGTACTATTGTAATTATACCTAAATAAATTAATTTTGACTGATCTATTTTTGTGTTTTTTTTTTGCTATATTTTAGGATTTTGGTTTTTTTGGATAATGGACCAATTAGCAGAGTTGACGAAGCATATCCCTGGACTGAAGGCCATTTATGACGAGTGTTTGAGAATTTACCCAGATCAGCCGAATCCCCTACAAGTCAGTGCTCTTGTCAAGTGCTGGTAATATACCAATAATATAATTAAATATTAAAGTATAGATGCTTAATTTTATTTATTTTGTAGGCTTGGTGGACCAGATCCTTTGGATTATATTTCCATGTACTCGAATCCTGGAGATCTAGATCTTCAGCTCCCAGCTCATTGGTATTATTACCTAATTACCTAGATGTTTTAATTTAACTATTTTGCTTTATTTTATTATTTTTATTTTATAGGCATTATATAAGTTTTGGTTTATCAGATCTTTATTTTGATAATCGAATACATCGTGTTAAAAATCAGTATAATGGGAGATCTGGGTATGGATTCGAGTTGAGTTTTCGATTAAAAAAAGAACCACTTGATGGAAATTCACCACCACTTTGGCCAGCAAATTTACTTCAATCGTTAGCAAAATATGTATTTTTTAGTGGTACGAAAAGAATATTTTTTTAATTTTTTCTAATGTTAAGTGTTCAATTAATATATTTTAATTATTTCTGTTATATTTTTATTTAATAGGTAATCCATTATGGGTTGGAGATCATGTTTCATGGTAATTTTAATACCTATATTAATATTGGAGTAAATGGAACTTGCCAGAAATTAAAATCTGTCAACTTTACATATTTTCTATATTATTTATTATTTATTCTCTTCTACATTACGTTCTAACCTAATATTTTTTATATTTATTTAATATTTTAAAGGCATTGTCCACTTGATGGAATAAGTGAGTCCAGAATACAGCACATGTTAATAGCCCAGGATCCACAATTAGAAAAAATCCAAACACCTGTGGGGTCTGTAGAATTTGTACAAATTGTTGGAATCACGGCAGATGAGCTTCAAATTGTCCAGCATTGGAATGGACTTTCTTTATTAGACCTGCTAACTTTAGATCATCGGTGAGTAGTAGTCCTTGTTCCTGTTAACTTTTTTATAAAAAAGTTAACCATTTTTAACTGCCTTTTTTGCATTAAAAGTGCCTTTTTTGTAAAAAGTTAACAATATATTATAGCCAGAGCCCGAAAAAAAGGCAGTTCCTCGAAAATAAGTGCCTCGAAGGCACTTATTTTCATTTTTAGTGTATCGGATGATGCTAATACTTATAGGATATATCCCTATTAGGTCAAATTAAGGTTAATAAACCCCCCTTTTTTCTCCCTTTTGTGCCTTTTTTTCACCCTTTTTGGCCATTTTTCGAAAAAATCGCCTTTTTTCAGCCTTTTTGGCTATTTTTCTAAAAAAAGAAGGCCTTTTTATGATAGTTTTTTGCAAGTTTTTTTCGATTTTGTAAAAAAAGACTTGTTTTTAATAATATAGTTTAAAAAATGGCAAATTTTGGCTAAATTTTATTGGATATTGATTGATCAAAAATGGCAATAAAAAGATAAACCCAATTTTCTATATTTTGTCTATTAAATATATTTTGATTTTAAACAAAAGTTATCATTAGAATCTGATTTTTAACTGCCTTTTTACGTCCCTTTTTTGCCATTTTTAACTGCCTTTTTTGCATTAAAAGTGCCTTTTTTGTCCGGGCTCTGATTATAACTGATTACTTTAAATTTAATTAGAACTGGAGGACCATATTTAATAACGAATATGAGAAGAGGTGAATCAATTTTAGAGATTAACCCAGCACTTGAAGAAAGGGTATTTAATTTTTAATTTTAATATGATTATAATATGTAGTTGTAAATTCATTAGGTATTATTATCGAGGAGTTCAGTTGCATATTTTACTGTTATTTTTAGATAAATGAAGGCATTGAAAACGATGGTTCAAATTTATCAGGCGTCACTTGTGAATGTTCTTGGACTGACGATGCTTGGAAATTTTATGACAGTTCTAATATCCAATATTTAAGGTAATACATATATTTAACTACTAGATCATACTTGTGTGAAATTAAGCTTTTTTTTCCCTTTAAAGTCCTGAATTGAAAGCAAAACTGACTCATTTAATGGCAAATAAGAATTCAAGACAATCATCAGAGCATGTTCAAGCAAGTCAAAATCATAAAAGTATCAATAATAATAACGATGATGATGATATTTTGTCTGAGGCTTTGGTCGATTTAATGTTGAGTGGTGGTGGACAATCGAAATTAGCTGGCTCAAGAAATGTATCTGTAAATAGAAGTCGGGAGAATGGCAATCATCATCTTTTGGGAAGTGGAAATTTTGGGCTTGGTGATAATTTACATTTGGACAGTTCTTTGAATCTGAATGATCTGCAAATGAGTTGGAGTAGTACAGGCTCAGGTGTACATATCATCCCTGGATTAGATGATATTAAATTTTATGATAATATTCATCTTAAATTGACTCTGGAGGCTGGACTTTTGATTCCTTTAGCTCTCAAGTAAGTACTTATACATAAAGATACATTATTAAAAATTGAATTCAAGTAAAATATTACTAGGCTTTAATCAACTCACTAGAAGTTGATTACC
This sequence comes from Nanhermannia cf. coronata Gr-Ori-00579, assembly GCA_034699045.1. Classification (NCBI taxonomy): domain Eukaryota; kingdom Metazoa; phylum Arthropoda; class Arachnida; order Sarcoptiformes; family Nanhermanniidae; genus Nanhermannia; species Nanhermannia cf. coronata Gr-Ori-00579. Next base: position 6,078 of record JAQIXA010001880.1, read on the forward strand.
TATTAATTGTGCGAGCAAAGCTATGAAATGTTATTATTATCAAATATAAAATTTCCCGTTCCGACCACCGTGCGGTTCCGGGGGGCCGCAGAGTCCCAGGGACCAGCCAGTGTTTGCATTTCAGACCAAAAGGAACATTTTTATCAAATACATGTAATTTTTTGCGGTTCCGGTGGACCCTTAAAGGGTCCGCAGCACCGCAAGGGGTGGGGCCACCTGGGTTTTTTGTCGAAATGGCAAACCCCCACCCTATGGGGTTCCTTCATGCCAAGTTTGGTTAAGATCGGTCCAGTAGTTCTCGAGTTATCCTCTGGACATACAGACAGACAGAAGGACAAAGTGCAAGAAAAGTTGAATAGTAAGTGCTCGCTTCGCTCGTACAATTATTTCAAAAAATATGAAAAATTTACCAGCAGTTCCACCCCCACAAATGATGAAATCATATTCCTGAGAACTTGGCAAAACCTCTTGGACAGATGCTCCAGTTGGAAATGAATTTTCCCTGTCCAGATCTTCATATTTCTTATAGTAGAGGGCAAGCATTGCAAAAATTGACCCGTAAACTAATTGATGAAATGGAAATGCCATTTCTATAACTTTATCTCTCTTATTTTATAAATTTCATAAACCTTAATTAGATTATCTAGAATGACTCGAATCTAAAAATAATTCTGATCTGCTGGCTTATATTTATATCTTTTTAGTTGGAATTTGAAGGGCACATCTCAGTTTCATTTTTTAAAAATCCAAATCTAATTAACCTTTTTTTTTGATGGAAAAAAATTATCTCTTTAAAATAATGTAATAATGGTCAAAAATAAATAAATAATTGACTTGGTTTTGTCTTTTGTTCCAAGTCGATTGTCGGCTTTTTTATCTAGTTTACCTACTCAAATGAACATGCAATTTTTGATCATTCATAAAAGAATGTACGTACCTAGCTACACCTCTTGACACTTTTAATTTCTACACATTGTAAAATAAATTAGAGAGAAACCTCGTTATAAGACACCCATCAGGAAATAATACCTGACAATTTATACTGTATTAGCCCGCACCCATTGAAAATGGGGGAAAAGGGCTATAGCGTTCGCCGTGTCTGTCCGTCTGTCTGTCCGTTCGCGCGTTTGCTGCCTAACCGCGAATCGGATCTACACCAAAATTGGCACACATATTTAGGGCGGGAAAACCCCGAAATTTGATGAGACTTTGGAGTTTCTACCTCAACTGGAAGGCGGGAAAATTTGAAAAAAATCGCTAAAAATTTGGATTTTTGCTCTATTTTTGGATGATCCTTTTATGTTCATATACGGTATATATATATTCTGATAGAGCTCGATGAGCTCTATCGAATCATGTGTACCTTTGCCTTGTTTATTTGGCGGGAAGTTTTGAAAATTCCAAAAAATTTAAAAAAATTTAAAATTTCATATATTTTGAAGTAAAAATAAAATAGAAACTATTAAAACTAAACTATATACCTACTGTATTTATATAAATTATCTTGTATTCTGAGGGTGCGGGCTTTCGTGAGAGTAAAACCGATTTATTAGTTTTTGCTTTGGATCGAAATACTCTGGTTTTTATTTTGAAAAAATTATCCAAGATTTTTTTTTCGGGTTTTGCCAAATGCCTGCTAGAAATATTTTTTGAGACATTTGTAGCGAATCGAATGTAGGTATTCTTAAGTATCAAAATATCCTGAGCTGAGCTGAAGAATCTTGATCGCAAAAATTATCTTTCATTTCATTCTGATCAAAATTCACTTTTTAAAAATTCTTTTACCTAAAATTAGGCAAAAGATTTTTTATTTTTTAATAAGAAATATTTCTAAAAGTAGGGTACCTACTACCTAAATACGTATAACTTATTTGTTATTTTTCATTAATTTTGCGAGTATTTAAAGGCTAGGTAATCCTAATCTAATAAGACATTTTTTTGGATTTTCTGACACTGAAAAATCAAACGTTTATTTTTGAGAAAAAAAGCTTTTCATAAAAATGTCAAGTACCCTACCCCTACCGGGTATTAGTACCTAAGCTATTTTAAGTAGGGTACTAGGATTCGATATGATAGGACAGGACTTATTTATTAGGCTAGAGCTATCAGCTACTATCTTTAGTAGGTAGGGTACTTATTTAGGTACAATAAATAAAAATGGGTGAAGCATACATTATTTGTGTATTTGCTTGCCCTCTATACTCTAGCCTTGCGATTCTCAACAGCCAACAAGCAACACAAAATAAATATCGACTCGACAGAAATAAAGTAAAAAATAATTTTAAATTACTTAATAATTAACTTTTGTTAAAAATGTTGAATACACACACTTGACTCTTTGTATTTGACCAAGAAAAGGTCAAAAGTGATCAGTTGACCCTTTGTGCTACAAGTCCTGCTCCTATCCTCTCAATTTAACTCTAAAAAAAACTCAATCTTGATCTTGGTGTGTAAATTGAATTCCTAATTGAATTGTGTTCTCTAATTTGACAATTTTGCACTTCAATTCTAGTTAGCTAAAAAGCTAGTAGAATAAGTTGACTTTTGCCCTATTTAGCTCTAGACCAGCTAATTCGGTTAATATCCCTACTAATTTGTACATCAAGTGACTTATTAGGTTAGATTAGGTTTAGGTTAGTGTTCTTTATCTAACTAATTAATTATATAAAAGCTATAAGTATAAAGGTATAACTATTGATTGTAATTTTATATTGTGTAAGTAAAGTACTTTTGTAATTGTAATTATGCAATTCAATTAAACAGTAACAGTTAAAAGTTAACCAGCAGCAGCAGCAGCATCACTTCTTGATCCCGGTCCCCCGTTTTGTCCATTCGATTCTTTGCCATGCCAGTCAGCCCAGCGGAGGAAAATAATAATTAAGGTCAAATTTTTGGGACCGGGCTGTGGCTGTGCGGACTACGTAAGGTGATCCAAGAGACAAAATCATCATCTCATTTCATAAATAAAATAAACTTAATAGGTAAGTGTGAAAGTTTAATTTAATAAGTAATAATAAATGTTAGTTTAGATTTAGATTTAGTTATACTAGGTTGTTATAATTTGTGTATGTCTCGAGTACCTTTTTAAAATGTCCAGTTTATATTTAAACTTTAAACTAGTGGGGTGTAGAGACTAGAGATAGCCAAGATATTATCAAAAAAATAAGTCAAAATAACAAAAAATGGTTCAGATTTGTTCAGCCAAAATAGGATCGATCATCGATACCCAATTTTTTAAACCCCATTTCGAAATATTAGTCTAACTATTTCTATTACCTTCTCTATAGATTTATTAGAGAGTAGACTTGGACTTAATTGCTATATATGTATAATAACTAATTTTTGAAATATATTTTTCAGCTGGAGAAGTTGGAGCACTTGTTTGACAGTCAAGGTTAAGTGTGTCAAGGCTCTTAAAGGTTTGTCCGTCCCTTATCTTGTCGGTGTGAGGAGTCGAATGGTGAAGCCTTAAAACCTTTTTTCGAATCAAAATATCGTAAAAAATTAAGATGGACATGGATCATGTGAATAATTTTAATTCCGAGGTTAATAAAACTTAACATTATTTTTTACACTAATATTTATTTATAAGTACCTACTTACTACCTATCTAATTGAAATTGATAATTTTAATTTAACTGACTTCTAATATTTATTTTTTTTTTAGCTTTCTTCCCTTTATGATGTTAAGCCACCGATTTCCAAGGGGAAAATGACGGTAAGTCCAAAGAATTTGTGTAATTAAGTTCTCAAATAAAGAAAGTTATTTAATAAAAACAATTTTTGGCTACCATTTTTCATTAGACTATCACCCGCTGTGCATTGAAGGCAGTTAAATTGTACAAGCATGTCGTTCAAAGTGTTGAAAAATTCATCCAAAAGTGTAAACCTGATTATAAAATACCAGGTACGTTTCATTTAAAAAAACTATTACATAGTAGAATTTAAAATGATATTATATCTCTAGTAAATTAGGGTTCTTTCTGAATTTTTTTTCTGATGACAATATTGTTTATTTATATTTTCTAGGATTATATGTAATTGATTCAATAATAAGACAATCTCGTCATCAATTTGGAATAGATAAGGATGTATTTGCTACTCGATTTGCTCGTAATATTACAATGACTTTTGTTCATCTGTACAAATGCCCTGTTGAAGATAAAGCGAAAGTGATTCGTGTTCTCAATCTATGGCAAAAAAATAAAATTTTCACACCTGAAGTTATTCAACCATTATTCGATTTAGCGGATCCAAATAATCCACTTTGGGCGCAGATTACTTTAGATATATCTAAAGAGCCTAATAATTCTCAACAAGGTTCTAATAGTGGTGCTGGTGGTGGAAATAATAACAGCAACAAATCTAGTGGACAAGATTCTACATATCCTCCGGTTCAATTTAAGAAAGAGCTTTTAGAATATGACTACGATGACGATGATGATGAAAATAAAGATGGTGGTGGTCGAATTCATGGAAAGAATAATAATAACATTGAGAATTATAATAATAATTCTGCTGGAGGATATGATCAATTGAATAATAGTGGTGTAGATCAACTCCAGCAGCAGCAGCAACTTCAAAGTATGCCAGCACTCGATGCCCTTGGATCCATTTTAGCAAATCCCGAAGTTCTTCGTCAACTTCAAACACTTCAAGAGCAAATGGCAGCAGCACAACACCAACAATATCTCACACCTACACCCGATCAAGAAAGACAAAGGAAACTGGCTGAACTGAATAAACAGGAGGCGGCCTTTGAACAAAGATTGGCTCAAACCGTGTCGGTAAGTTAGATACCTTTTTGAAACTAATTGTCATGTATCATATTTATAATTATCGTAATTATGTATAGAATTTGCCTTTTGCTGTCGATTATGAACCAACTGATAGTTTAGATGAAAACCAAATGGATAGTAAAATGGACAAGATTGAACATCAGAGTAATAATAATCAAATGAACGCACTTTTACCACCACCATTTTTTCAACAATTAGCACAAGAACATAATAATTTAATGGGTAATCAAATTCAACAACAAAATAATCCATTTGGAATGCAAATGCCTTTTCAACAGCAACAGCACAACATGTTTAATCAACAGCATAATAATATGATGGATAACTCGAATTTTATTTTAAATTCATCGAATTCTCACCAACAATCATCCATATATGATCTTGTTGCCGACAATGATAAAGAAAGGGATAGACGAACTGGAGATAGACGAAGAAGAAGTCGCTCAAGAGACCGTGGAGGAGATGAATCAAAAAGGCGAAGATCTAGGTCAAACTCAAGAAATAGAAATTCTAGAAAACGATATAGGTAAATAACAATTTATATTTTAAACTATCTACTTTACCTGTGAGTTTTGAATTTTGAGTTTTAATTTTACCTTGCTATCTTAATTGAATATTTATTTGCTTAAATACCTTTATTTAGATCAAGATCTAGAGATAAGAAGGAAGATAGAGAAAAAGAAAAGGAACGAATAAGGAAAGGCCTTCCAGCCCTTAAAAAAGAACACTTGACAATTTGTTCAACAACACTTTGGGTGGGTCATCTATCAAAATTAGTATCACAAGAAGAAATTTCAGATAACTTTGGAACATACGGTGATATTGTATCTATTGATCTTATTCCGCCTAGAGGCTGTGCCTTTGTAGTCATGAATAGAGTGAGTTTCTTTTTTTTTTAAATATAACAATCCTCGTATATTCTAAAATCCTTTATTTTATTTATATGTGATTATTTATACCTAAATTGATATTTTTTTTACTTTTACAGAGGCAAGATGCATCTAGGGCATTGGATAGACTTAAAAATACTAAAATGCAAGGGAAACAGATTACTGTAAGTAAAAAAACTAACTCTACTTAACTCTTCAGAGTCAATTAATAGTCTAGCCGTGTCTAGTAATTTTATTTTTATAATTTTGTGATTTTATTCAAAATTTTGACATCTACTTTTTGTAATGATCTTTTACAAGATCTTAATCTTAATTACCTAATATTTTACACTTTACATAATCTTTTTATTTTTATCTACTGTCCTACTTTTGTCTAAAATTTATTTAATTTTTTTATTTTAGATTGCATGGGCACCTGGTAAGGGGGTGAAAGGTCGAGACTGGAAAGACTATTGGGAGGTGACAGTTGGAGCAACATTCATTCCTTGGAATAAATTACAACCGAATACAAATCTTGAAGAATTTGAAGATGGTGGATGTATAGACGAAGAGAGTTTACCTGAATCATTAAAAAGTGAGTCCAAGAGTTTATTTTGATTACTTTTACTCATCTACCTACTACATTATTTAAATATGAGTAAAAAAGAGTTTTAAATTCTTGACAAGTAACTTAATTATAATTATTACTAACTCAACTAAAGTAAGGGTATGGCAAATCAATAGATTTTTTGTTATAGTTGTGACGTGATAATGAGAAACCCAATTTATAGTACCCTATTTATTCTATTTATTTTGTATAAAAAAAGTTAAATTATTTTCCATAGATGAATCAAATTAAAATATCATTAGTCCATTGCATAGTCCATAATATAATATAATGTTCATGATATTTGTCTCCCTTAAATATTTTCATTCCCATTTTTATTGTAATTACGACTTGAACTTATATCGCAGACTGAAATATTAATTTCAAGTTGAAATTAAGTTGAAATTCAACTTAACTAATGAATGAGGGGTTCTGGTCTGGTTTTGAAAACATTCACATTTATTTGACTGACATAAGACATATATTATTATATTACATATATGTTTATGTAATTTGACAATGAAATGATGAAATCATTGCACTGGAGGCAGTGATCGTTATCATATCGAATTTGATGAGATTTGACGAGATAGTGAATGTACTCCTCACATAACAAAAAAAGTAATTGTAATGTAATTAATTAATTAGGTAGATAAATTCGAATTCAGATCTAAATATGAATTTAGATCTGAAGACAAAATTTTAAAATTATACCCAATGATACTCTGATATATTTAAATAGGTAATAATTTTTTTCTTCATATTATTCAAACTATTTTTAAGATTAGAGAAGAGAGATTAGAAAGATAAAGATAACAGTTTGTCAGTTTCATATTAATTAGAAACTTAACACTTAGGTACCTTTTAAAAAAATTAAAAACAGTGTTTTTAATTATCCATGTTTTAACTGACTCTTAAAACTATTTCTCAGATCAGTCATCAAATCATATCATATCATGACACTATTTTTTGTACCTACTCTTTGAATTCAGAATTCAGGGAAACTTTTTTAAAAGACATGTTTGAATTGGGTACTTATACTTTACTTTTATGTGCCTTTTGGATATTTAACGGAGATGGGGGACTTAATCTCCATGTAGATTTAGACAGACTTACTTACTTCATGTAAAGACTTGTTTTCTTGCGACTTACGCAAGAAAACAGTAAGATTTTTTTTTTAAAGACTGCTTGGTTCTAACTAGATATAAATAATTAGCTGTTAGGTAGGTATCGTTAAGTTGGGGCGATAATGAACTTTCTCTTTTAACTTTCTCCATGTAAAGACTAATGACAAAATCTTTTTAACTCGTTTTTAACCTCTCGCTAAAAAAATTAAATTTCTAGATTGGCTATAGGCTAGCTAAAGCCAGGTTATGCATAATATAGTAAAATCAATTATATTATGATTTCATTGATATCTAAATATAACACAATACAACACTTAATTTAATTATCCAGAGTCTTGTCTCTCCAACCTAAATTTTTGTAAGTCTTTACATGGAAGAAAGTCTAAAAGAGAAATTCACATCCTCCCAGTTTAGTAGATATTCTACAATTTTTTGTTCTTATCTCTCTTGTTTAATATTTTAGCAACCTACATTTTTTTATAGTTTACGAAATAACGTAATATAAATGATCTCTCAAATTCTATCTGAAACATAAATACAAAACATATCTACGACTTGATTGACTTGAGATAGATATAAAATATGATAATGATGACCAATTTTATCACGTTAAGAAACCTCGTTTGTATTTATCACTTATTATTATAATTTATATTTATAATATAACTTAAGTATTTGTTCAAAAAATAAGGTTCAAAGACTCAAAAATAACAAAAGTTTCATTACTATTATTTCAGATAAATTAACCAGTAAAAAGACAAGTGGAGATAAGGATATTTCGGCTGATACTAGCAGTAGTATAGCAAGCGAAGAAATAACAATAACCCAACAGCAACAACCACAACAGCCGCAACCAATAACTACTACTCCATTGCCTAAGCTTGATACGGATAGCAGAAATGAAATGAATCCGACGATGGTTCAACCTGTCCCACCACCCAACTTTGGAATGCACCGTAAGAGAATTTTTATTAAAGTGTTAAATAAAAATAAGCTTAATTTAATAAGTGTACTTAAACTTAAAAAAATGTTAATTTTTTCAAATGAATGATTAGCTGGAATGATGGGAATGCCTCCAATGGGAATGGGTATGTTGGGAATGGGTATGCCACCAATGTTGGGTCCAGGTTTTCCAATGATGGGACCAGGATTTCCTCCAATGATGATGCCAAACATGCCAAATATTCATCAAGGCGTTTTAGGTGATATGTCACAACAACCTCAAATGATGCCGAACCTGCAGAATCTTAACCAACAGCAGCAGACTCAGCAGACTCAAGAAGAAAGTCAAAATAAACAACAGGATCAATTATTTGGTGGTAGCAACATTGAAGGTGGGGAAGAAAAGAAAAGGGTACCTGAGAGAAATAGAGAAAAGTAAGTTACCTACCTATTTGTTTTTTGTTTTAAAAATCATTAACTTAACCTTATTATAAAAGTTTGCAAAATTTTGTTGAAATTAAATATTCTACATAAATATAGATGTTTTTTAAATTTTTTGCTAGAGTAAGCTTGAAGTTGTTTGAATATAATGAAATACTGTATATTATTCATTGTATATAGAAACTTCATACAATCATCTATCGATAGCTAGCCCAATAATCAATAACAAAACAATGATTTCTCTAATATTTTTATATTTTTTATACTAAATAGATACAATTTTAACTTAATTATTTAATTTTAAAGGAAAAGAAGTAGATTTGCAGATATTGAAGATTTCCGGCCACATCAAATGCCTTCACCACCACCACCGCCTCCTTCAAATAGTAACGCTGTCATCAACTCTTTAATGGTTTGATATTTTTCTTCTCAAATTTTCTTAACAATTAATGAATGTTGTTTTAATCACTATAAAATCAAATATTACAGATATGTATATATTTTTTAATAATCTTTATTTATTGATTGATTGATTGATTGATTTATTTCATTAATTATTTTATTTCAGGATCAAGGGAGAGGTGATGATCGACCAGTATTTGAAAGATTGAAAAATTTGGCTGATGGTTATAATAATAATTTTGGGACTGGGCCTGGACAAGATAATCAGATAGGAGGAGCTGGGAATATGGAGAGGCTGCAGAATGCAAATAGCTATCCACCACCTCTTCTACAAAGTAAGTTAAAAAAAAATTTCTATCTTTTTGGCTCTTGCTTAATGGCACATATCTAACGAGTACTTTTCGTGGATCATATTATAATCAGTGGGAGGAAATCAGTTCAATCCCAGAGGCAGTGGACCATTTATGGGCGGTGATAATAGAGGAGGAGGAGGCGGAGGAGGACCTCGACAATGGTTCGATGGTGGAAATCCATTCATGCAACCAAATAATCAAAACCCTTTTGCTGGAAACCCATTTATACAAAATAACATGGAAAATCCATTTGAAAATCCTTCAAGTGGTGGTAGAGGGCCTGGTTTTGAAAATCAACCACCAGGTGGTAGTAGAGGAGGAGGACAAGGTCCACCTGGATTTTTTGGTCCACCTGATAGGAATAATTTTGGTGGAAGAGGAGGGAGAGGAGGTGGAGGTGGAGATTGGAATGGTCCACCTGGTAGAGATGGTCCTCCTGGTCGAGGAGGCTGGAGAGGAGGAGATCGTGGTGGACGTGGGGGTGGAAGAGGTGGTGGACGAGGAGGTGAAAGAGGAGGTTGGAATCGTGGTGGTCGCGGGAGAGATGATGATGGACCACCATCAAGATTTGGTGGTGGTGACCGAGGTGGTCGAGGATTCAACAGAGGAGGCTCGAACTTTGGTGGAAGAGGTGAAAGAGACTGGGATAATCGAGGAGGAGAGCGAAGAGGTGGTGGTGAAGATCGTCGAAGAGGTGGAAGAGATCATCGAGATCGAAGTCGGGAAAGAAATGAAAGATCAGATCGAAATGAAAGAAATGACCGAAACGATGGTTTTAGAAGTGGAAGAAGAAGGTCCGAAGATGATTCAAATCCAAATACAAATCGTGATGGAAATTCATTAGACGAATTTGGTCGAGTTCAACGTCCTCCGAATGAAAATGAACAAATAGATAAGAATAATCCTTCTAATCAACAAGAACATCCAAATCATAATGATGATATACAAATGAGTGATGATTTTACTTCTAAAAAGACTGATGAAATTCATTCAAGCGAGTTAGATAACGAACATCAACAGCCGTTTATAAACCCAGAGGAAAATCCAAAAGATTGGGATAATCAAGATCAAAATAATGATAATGAAATTCAAAATTCTGGAAATTTTTCTTCTCAAGATAATGAACATAATAATTCAAGACCATCAGAAAATTATGAACAAGAAATTGACCATAATCAAGACAAAAATTGGGAAAATCAAAGTGGAGGTCTTAATCGAATGGGTAATGAATCCTACCAAGAAGACAATGAAGAAATGTCAAGACCATCCGACTCCTATGAAGAAAAGCATTATCAAGAAGAAAATTGGCAAGATCGAAATTATCAAGAGAAAAAGGTCGATGATTTTTCCAGCCAAGAAGATAAAAATCAATTAGAAGACAACTCTGCGAATGATGATTATGAGCAACCATATCTGAATCAAGATCAAGATAAAAATTTTGAAAATCGAGATAACGAGACTTCTTATCAGACGATGGATGAAGGTTTTTCATCAAAAGAGAATAATTCCAAAGATAATTACGAAATGGAAAATGAAAATACATCGAGTTCTTATGATAAACCCCCCACTAATCATGATAATGAACAAGGAGAACAAAATGAAACCTTTATACCAGACTCTGCTGATGTTAATGTTAATTAATAATTAATTTTAGAATTTATAGAAGTAAAGAAATGGTTATAACATTTTTTATTTATCTATCTACATTTTTATTATGTATGTATCTAATTCTATATTAATATAATAATAATAATATATGTTTTATTCAATTAATGTCATTGGAATTTACTAAATAATTAGTAGAAATAGATAAATCATTAGCTAAATAATTATAAATATTGTTGTATAGTTAAAATACAGATATATATTAGTTTTATTATAATACCTACATAATATTATGTAATTATTGATTGTTAATTATTTTACATTGTATATATTATTAATTTTTTATTTAGGTAGGATATTATAATATGTTAATAGTATCTACCTAATTGTATAATTAATTTTTACTTAATTATTTTTAATAATATATTTTATAAATTCTGTTTTAAGTAAGAAATTACCTACCCTATATATTGTAAAGAATAGATTTTATTAGTGTTAATTACGTAGAATAAAATATGCTTTATAACATGAAAATTGTGAAATTTCAATAATAATAATATACCTAAGACTTGTAATTTTAATGGGTTAATTTTAAATATAATTTCCTACTCTGCTGCCTGTTGTGAATATGATCCATGAAAAGTACATTTCAAAGTTAGAGTTTTTGTGTCAAAATAGTACTTACGATACGATTAGAGCCTTTTTTTGCTATTTTTTTTTATATATTTATTATTTTAATTTTAATGTCTAGAAATAACGATCTGGTTAAGAAGATCGAGACTTATTGGAAATTAGTTGACAATATTCAAAGTAAGTACCTATTACATTTGAATTCAAATGATTTGTACTTAAATTCCATATTATTCACAAAGTACTCGTAGGCGTAGGTTACAAATTGAAATACCCTGTACAATTTCTACTTAAAAAAGATAGCAAAAAGTAGGTAGATAGGTAGTATCTGTATAGTAGGTGTATACATTTAGAGTATGTACTTAAATATTTCATTATTATTTTTTCTTTATGAATTATGTATTTTAGTGTATAAGTGAATAGTAGCTGGTAGTACGGATAATAGTGTATTTGGCTTTGGCTACAAATACAAATTAGATAGGTACAGGTGCAAGACAATTTGCTTTAAGTTAGATAGATACATAAATACCCAGCTATGTCATATGTATGTGTAGTGTCAAGTGTCAAGACTCGAGTCTCACTTCACTTTTATTTTACCTTTCTATTACTTATGTACCTACATATTTTATTTCTGAATTTCTCTACTCTCAAATTATTATTCTTAATAATTTGTCCAGCCAGTCGATATCCATGTCCATATGAAATATTAGAAAAAATTAGAAAAAGGGTTTCTATTCTAAATCGATATGACTCAACTCAACACAATGAGTACCTACACTACCTATAATATAAGTCTACTAAATTGTTTATATTCTAAACCTATACTTTTATGTATTCAAGCATCTATCTATCTACAGATATCTACAGATACATCATTCATTATTCATTATACATAATGTATAATACATTACTACTTAGGATTATTCATTATATTATACATTACTAGATACATAAATAAGTACCTTAGGTACCTACTAAAAAAACTGATCTTATTACCCAAAAATATGGAAATTTCATTTTCAAATCAAAATCATTATGGAATTTCATAGTATAAGGTAAGGTAACTATGTATTTATTATGTTAAAAAGTTAAGATTCAGTGTATTTTAGAACCTGACCTATGCTATGCTCATTTATCATTTATAATTTCATGAATGAATAACGTAATATTAAGAATGATATCCGAGTAGTAATCTAATCTACATTTAAAGCTAGGGACATTTTTTTAAATTAAAAAAATATGTAGTGTTACGTAGCTTAGGCAGAGTTTCAAGTTCAAGTAAGTAAAGTAATTTTGCCTTATAAAATAAATAAAGAAAGTAGTATACCTCACTTTAGTAGAGCTATTATGTACTCGTATTTACCATTAATTAATTTAAAATTAATACCCTACATATATGCTCTATCTTTACGATAATTAGATACATACATATTTCAATAAATAAAATGTACCTACATATTTAATGAAAATGTTCCTTCCAAGTAGGTATATTTAGTCATTTCATTAAATATAAATTATCTATAAGATACTGGAGTACGTTATATGGTGGTTCGGTGTCAAAGAGATTTGATTTCATTCATTTCTACATCAAGAAGTCTGATGAGATAGTTGTCACAGACAGACTTACATTCAGTTCAGAGTTCAGACTGAATAGATCTTAGATCATCTCATATCTGACCTAAGTATTCTAATATTCAATGCTCAATTCAAATATTATTCAAAAGCTTTTTATACCTACCTACCTAAATATAAATTTACAATAATAATTAATTATAAAATTACATACCTATATACCTAATTATAAGTAGGTACTCTTATCATATCCTTCCTATCTACTTATAAGAACTTTTTTTAAGCAAAATTATAGGTTACTGAATCTGAATACTATTCGATCATGCAGTGTGTACAAAATTGTAAATGTATAGGTACCTATCTGTAATATAACTAATAATTAGTGGTATTGACAAATTATAAAGTCGCGTATGTAGGTACACATTATTGGTAGTTGGTATACGCATAATACATATTATAATACATATAGCCATTTAGCATTTTAAGATTATTACCTATAGATTATTATAGATTAAGTTAAGATAGATAGATCGTGTAGGTACATATTTTTATTAATTTGTCTCAAAAAGAACTCTATTATACTATAGGGTACGATTTTAACTGTTTCGATTTCGAAGGTCAAAATCTTGAAAATATTCTTGCCTCATTTCCATCTCCAATTTCTCACCATTTTGAACTTTTGAACACTAATAATACTTAAGTACCTATTCCTATTAATTAATTATCTAATTATATTTATTATAGTAGGAATACTCGTATAGTAATATGTATAGTAGGGTTAGGGTAAGTAGGAAAAATGTTGAGGAAAAATGATAATTAAATTACCTACCTCTGATTTCTACACCTTTATTGCTAATCCTACACCTACCTTTAAATATATAATTAATCTAAAATTTACAATTATTTCACATTCACATTATTCCGTAATTTTATCTTGATTTGATGGTTGAGTTGAAAGGTGTATTTTAAACCCTTTCTTGAAGAATTAAACACTCGTTTCATTATAAATTATACTTAAAACTTAAATAAAAGATAGAGTACCTAGTTAAAAGCTTGGGAATTTTTTCTTTTCAACTTTTAACTTACCTTTTTACTTAATTTAATTATTTGATTTATAAATAATTAAAAAAATTGAAAGCTCTCTATCTCCTATCCTATATCCTACACTAAAAATATTTATGTTTATAATATGCTTTAATTTTTCTTTAGGTATTAGGTATAGTTAGGTAATTAAGAATTGTCAAATTTTATTAACGAGGTTTGGGAATTTTCGAAAATTTTCTTGGATTTTTTAGCTTTTTTAGGATTTTTAGGATTTTCAAAAATTTTCTTGGAGTCTGAAATTTTTTAATGCTCTTTTTGATGTTAAAAAGTTTACAATAATTTTGTTCACTATATCTTATACCTATATGAAATGTAATGTAATGTAATGATTTGGAAATTTTTCAAAGTATTTCCCCAAGTAAAATCAAAGTTTTGAATGAAAAAAAGACGGATGATTAATAAGGGTTGTATAGTTCGTTTTTTAACCTTATTTATTATCGTCACTTTTATGTAGGTATGTTAGTATGTAGATTATACATAAAGGTAGGTAGCTAGCTATGTAGGTATTTTTTTCTTAAATACTATACCTACTATCCTACAGATACTATTAAAAAAATATTCTTTATAATTTTATGAATATCGATACTATCGATAGGTAGGTACATAGTATTAGGAATTAGGTATCAAAGTACATTTATAAAATAAGGCATCGGGTTTGCATTTGCAAGTATCATATTTATTCGTAGTATAGTATAGGATAGGTAGATATGTACTTGCGGTT
>JAQIXA010001881.1:0-21249 GCA_034699045.1 Nanhermannia cf. coronata Gr-Ori-00579
TTTTTAATTTTGGAAATAAAAACTAATTATTCTGGATAATTGCCTCAATTGTTCGTCTATTTTGTGGCCACTTAAAGTTGTCAACTAAGCTAAGCTAATGGACCACCGGATGAACAATGAGTAATAATTTCTATCAATTTTTTGGATTTTCTACTACTAGTTACAGTTACATTATTTACATGCTGACTTTCATCAACTCTTGCAATTTAGGCTAAAATTGGATTCATTTTGTAATTTAAATAATAATTATAATGGTATAATTAGGGTTGTAGTTGTATACTGTAGATTATTACTACCATTAGCATAACCATCATGTCAATTAGCATTATGTCAATGCTTTTATGACACCTCCTTGGTGTCATGATATTTTAACCAAAATATAATAAAAGTAATAAGAAGCCTAAAGTTTCATGACCCGGTCTCTGTCTCTACTCTAATCTATATCTCTATTTCTTTTCTTTCTAATAATAAGCATTAACTTTGACATTTTGCGACAAGCGAATGAAGTTGTAAGCCTTGGATTCTAGATCTAGATCAAAGTTAATGCGTTTATTTACTCCATATAATGTGGTGGTTAATGGAGATGGTTTTTAGCGGTAATAAATGATCTTGGTTAGTTAGTTTTAGATCTACCTTATTTATCAATATGTATAAGATTGTGTGTGGCATTTTCATTTATTTTTTTGTATTTTTTTTTTAGATTTTCTGATATGCCGGTGTTGCCAAAGGTCATAGATCTAACAAGTGACGATGAAGATGAAGACTCAAATTCGGATGAGGATTTTGTTCCTTTAGATATTATAAAGAAGATTACATCAAGTTCAAATGGTGGGAGTGGGAATGACCAACAGAGGAAAGTCAGCCCTTTGAAGGTCAAAATTAGCGAGAAAATTAATGTTCAAAATCAACAAAAGGAAAAAGGGGTGAAGACAACTACTACTGCTAATAAGAATAAGAGAAAGCTTAATGTGATTGAATCATCATCATCATCTGAGTCTGAAAGTGTGGATAGTGAATCTGATTCATATGAAGAGAATTCTTCAGATGACGACTTTAGCCCAACTTCCGTAGCTGAATTTAAAAGAAAAAAAGTGGCTGAGAAGAAATCTAAAAAGGTAATTAACACTACCAAAGCTGATAAGAAAAAACCAATTATTACTGATACAAGTACATCTACAACTACTTCTATAAAGAATAATAGGAAAAAATCGACATCATCACAACCAGAGGATAGTACAGTTAATGTTAATATTGAAAGTAGAAAGAAAATTATAAAACTTGATAAAGAATTAATAATTTTAATACCAAATCTTGTTATTCCTCCAAAGGTGGTCCAAGTTCAAGCTCAAGTGGACAAAGACAAAGTTAAAGTTAATGAAACGAAGAATTCAATTAGTAACAATACTTCATCTAATACTTCTAAATTAGTCAACGAAAAGAAAAGCTCAAAATCTCCAATAAAAGATGACTCGATATCAAAACCATCTTCATTGTCAACTTTTGAGAAGCAACTCTGGACCGGTATTCCACAAAAAAATAGCGACAAAATTGATTCTCAGCGATCTTCTGACCAAGCGTATAGTACAACAACAACAACAACAACTGCTAATTTTGCAAAACAAGTAAAAGATGAGCTAAATGGGACTGAAAATAAAAAACCTGCATCCAAAAAAGTAGTTTCATCTGATGAAGAATCTGACGAAGAAGAAATTAATCCCCCAAAAAAGATTGTCAAAATTAATAGTAATAAACCTACTTCATCCTCGCCTTCACCTGCTTCCGTATTTACAAAAGATGTACTAAAGAAATTCAAGGCGCCTTCAATACATGCACCAGCAGGTATCATCTTTTAAAAATTATCCATTCAATCCATTCAAATATGGTCATGGTATAATATCAGTAGTACAAAATACAAACACAATAATATATGTAGGGTACTCATGTTCCATGATCAGTGCCTAAAACAATGCCTTAAAGATATATAAATAGGAAAGCCAAAAACGGAGAAATCTATCATTTCCACTGGTTCTCGAAATTCACGATATTAGTCTGTGCTAAAAGGCAAAATCTCATGACATAGGAATTATATTTAATCATCTAAATCTTATATTTAAAGTATATTATTATACAATCAAAATCCGTAAATTTCTTGAGATTTGGCTTGCCATTATCGAAGGATAGCTATAAACAAAAAGCTATACCTAATGGTATTTTTTAAGATTCGAAGATCGATCAAATCATGGAAAGTTTCTCGATTCTCGATGCTGACTTTCTTATTGAATTGATAGTAAAATTTTTCTACCATTCATTACATTGCATATGGTTATGCTATATTTAAAAATATTGTTATCTAGGCAGGGTAGGTACTTACTGATTCTTGATTTTGTGTAGGATACTGATACTCTACTGTTACTTTTTCTGTATATTAATCAGGCTCATTTTCGGTCTTATCCTGAGTCTGACAACTTGTTATTAAAGTATCTTTTTTTAATTTTTTTAGCTAAAGGAAACTCTGCATCTGGCTCAATACCTGCTCCCCTTAGATTAGGACTTTCGAGAAAATCAATAAAACCTCTTCATAATATCACTATGAAAAAGTTATAAACAAATTCTATTTATGTTAGGTACCTACCTAAGTATAATAATTTAAAAGTAAAAAATCATTTTAATATCTTGTGCTTCGTTCTTATTTAAAAAAAATAATAACTAAATAATTAATAACTTCATCAATCTTAAAAATCCATCATCTCATCATCATAGTTTATTTTAAAATAAATCCCTGTAGTTGTTTAGTTTTTTATTGAACAAAATAATAATTTATATTATTATTTCTTTCTCTGTTACAAAATATTTGTAAAGACAAAAAAAAATTATCAATTTTTAAAATAAAATTTTGCTATTTTGAACTTGACAATTTGTTAGTTATAAATATAAATAATGTGTTAAAAAAATACACGTGATTGTGATATTAATATACATAAAAATCACTTATCAATCATTACCATACGATTATATAAAAAAAGTATTCAAATTGCTCATTACATAGGGTACATAATTATTATTTACACTGTTTTATATAGATCTTGATTAGTAATAGTAATTAGAATATAGACTCATAACTCTGAATTTTGAGAGCTAAACTCGCTTACTATTCAATTAACACCTTGATAGCCTTATTTATGATAACAAAATATAGAGCATTATATTATTGATATTGATTAAATATTTTTATAATAGGAGAATCTCTTAAAATTAAAAAGCATAAAATAATTATATTAGGTATTTAGTTTTTTTTTGTGCACAATATATTAAGTTTTTAGAGATCTAATATAATACTTAATAAGTAGGGTTCTTCTTTTTCTTAAGTTAGTTGCGGTTTTGTGAGTATTTGTTAGCTTTTTAATGAGGATTATATTATTTTTAAAAAAAAAGGCTTTTTTAGGTATAAATTACACACTATAAGGGTAAGTCGTTCGTAAGTAGTAGATATTTATAAAATCATTTAATATTTGGCTTAGATTGGGTAAATAACATGATACTCATTTAATAAAACATGTGAGTCATGATCATAATCATAAATAGCGATATGTGTGTGATTTCATCTAGATTTGGCAGTAAAAATAACAGTTGAAACATAATTGGCTTGGCTTCAGTTCCTCATCGTTCTTATTCTCTTCATATTTTTTACATATCTGTAGGTTTCTTCAGATTTCCAACAATTTCGGAGGTAAACGATTGTTAAAAAAAACATTAAAAATCGATCGAGACTCATCTTGGGAAACACAAATAGGATGACCATAAAAGGTAAAAATCCCATGTGTCTTTGTACTCTGTACATTAGCTGAAGATTTGGTGATTTTTGTGTAACATTTGGAGTAGTTATTATTACCTTTTAAAAGTTCATATTAAGTATTTTATTTATGAATTTTATGAGTGAGCCTTTAAACTTAAATATAAATATTATGTTAAGTGTTAATATTACCTGATTGAGTCCAACAATATCAGGCAGATCGAGCATTAAACTGGTCCCATACAAACAGGCCCAAGATAAAAGGTGTATTCCCTTAAAGATCCATTCACATGGTCCCATTGTCTCATGAATTGACCAATGCCAAAGATAGATTGGAATTTCTCTCCAGTACATAATTACAACCTGTAAAATAGTAATACGTTCGGTTATATTTTAGATCTTAGATTTTATGGCGATAATTTTACTTTACGATAAATTTACCTGCATTACGATTCCAGTAAAAAGTACATAAAAAGCTCGATATAACTTGTGCCTATCTTGTATATGACGAAAAACATAAAATCTCTCAAGAAACCTCATGGACATCATCGAATGTTGAGCAGCAAAAAGATACAAGAGTCCCACATCAATGCCAAATGACACAACACATGGTTCTTGTACAAATTTTGATACTTTAGAGTAAATATAGTCAATATATGAGGGTGACGGATCTCTCCACAGTGACCAAGCCTTGTCATAAATATACGAAAGATCTTCAGAAACTAAAAAAATAAAAAAAGTAAGGTAAATTAAAATCAAGTCATTAAAACAATTTGCCATTAACAAGCAATAGGTAATTTATAGTATTTAATTCATAATTCAGCTCTGGCTTCTGACTCTGACCTCAAAATTTTTACCTCGAACTCGAGCTCAACTGCACTTTACAAATAAAATGCATGTAATAGAGAGGCCAAAACTTGATTTTTCAAAGCCAAATTAAGAGTGAAACATACTTACTAATAGCAAACACATTCTGGTATTCCTCTTCGTCAGTGGTTTTGTCCAGTTCTTCGAAATTTGATAGCCAAAATGCCAATTTTATAAGGGTGACAAAGGTGACTGTGTAACATGCGAGGATGACAAAAAGTTTACAAAATGACACAAATTTGGATCCAAAACTGTCAGATTCGTCAGCATCGATGAAGCTGTCATTAAAGTCATTTTGCTGCCTTTTATGTTCAGCTTGACGAGTTTTGCTCCTTGTGTTGTAAATAACCATGATCAATTAGTGGAATTAAACAGTTAAAAAACCGTCAAAAAATGTCAAAATGCCATCAAAAATGTCAAAAAAACCTTAAAAAATGTCAAAAAAATTGAAAAAAATCGGAAAAAATTAAAAACCTTAAACAAATGCATTTGAAATGAAATGGTCAAAAACAGATCGCAAATTAGATGGTCATAAATTTTGTTTATGTTGAATAACCCCATATATCATTTTTTGTAAACAATTTTTAATGATCAATGGATCATCGATAAATTGATGGTAATTTAACTATTTTTAATTATTTTGGCTTAATTACCATTAAAATTGGGTACAAACCTAAGATCTACAATTAATGTGGTTAAAGATTGTACAGTTGGACATCATCTTCATCTTCTCTGTCAATAGCTAGTAGACAGGTAAATAAATGTAAAAAAATATTTTTATATGTACATACTTTGATAAAGACTTTAAAAACTTATTTAAGTTTTAATTGGTGTGTTGGTATTAGTGATCCTTATTAAAACTGTCCATTTTAGGTGATAAGCAGTAAGAAGCATTCCTTATAATATTTAGTATTTATTATAAAAAGTTTGACATTGAACTTGGACAGCACATTGCCAATTATTGCCAGTGAAATTGGATTTTTGGATTATATGGAACGTTGGACATTGATATGAATGAAGAGTCGTTATAATTAGATTAGATGATGAGTTAATTTCTCTTATGTTGACTTGCATTAATAGGAGTAAGGTAATCTCATTTACAAATTATTTTTGTGGTTATGAATGATTGTTTGTGATTGTGATTAATATTTTAATTGTTTTTTTAGATATTATTTTGAAAAACTTTAAGTAGGGTGATCCCTGGAGCCTGTGACCCCTTAACTGCTTATCAATAATTGTCATGGGTGAGCGTGGAATTTGTAGTACAACGACGACTACAGGCGTATGGAATCCTGGTGAAGTTTGGCCTGTACCAGTAGAATGTTTCATAAATAATGGAATGAATTCAACAGCAACTGATACTCATCTAGCTATGTTTGGAGGTGGTATGATTCCACCACATTTTAGACATCGATTTCATCCACCACCACCACCACATCATTTAACTCATTTAGCGAATAACCTTAATGTAGCCATTCCAGCACATTCTATGGTAGATCAGTCAAATCAAGGAGTAGATCCAAACTCAAATGATCCATCAGTGGTAAATTCTTCAGACCCGAATCATATTCCACATCCACAGCCTCCGAATATTATGAGTGGTGATGGTAAAAAAAAAATTTTATATGCAAACTTGTAAAATTCAAAATACTTATGCAATTTTTATTTTAAAGTAATGGAAGAAAGTGAAGAAGTATCAGATGAAGAGGATGAAGATGACGAAGATGATGATGAATTGGGTCACCAGCACATGAGTCATGGTGAGCAACAGCATCTTGTTCAATGCCAACAAGAGAATATACAAAATCAACAATCTCAACAGCAACCATTAATGTCACTTGACTCATCTCAATGCCACATTGTGAAAGAAAATATGAACTCACGTCAACAACATTTACATTCGAATAATCAATCTGGTATGCTACCAATTGTTCCAGCTATTGAAATTCCAGCCATAGAGGAAGAATATAATAATAATTCACGTGGTCCAAATTCTGTCAATTCATCAAATGAACCCCCAATAATGTTGACCGAAAGCCAGCAGGAAAATAATGATCCAAATAGTGGATTTTCAGTTTATGGAAAAATGTATTTTGAAGGTCGTGTTGTTCTTCATTTAAAACAGTGGACTGATAGTAATGGTGGAAATTCATTAATCGCTAATGAAATGTCTTCTTCGTCAACGAATAATTTCCCATCTTGTGCAGAACAGCAACAAAAAAATTTGATTGGGTGTGCTGTTTGTCGATTAAAATCACCAGCTTCACAAAATAATCACAAAAGTCAAAAAGAAGCTCATAGACATTCAGGTAAATGTTTATTTGTAAATTGCATTTTTTTAACCATTTTAACAATATTTTTTACACTATTATTCTTTAATTTTTATAGTGAAAGGAGTTCTATTTACTTTTGAAGACTGTATTATTGTTGAACTCTATCCAGAACAAGTTACTTCTATTATTAATAATACTTCTAATCCGTTGATTAGTAATAAACCATGTCATATACATAATAATACGACTCCGGCTGATAAAGAAAATACAATACCTATTCCAACATATATGAATCAGCAACAAATATCAAATCCTCAACATCAAATACAACACATACATCCAAATAAAAGAATTATTCAGCAACATCATCATTTAGATTTAAATAATATGAGTTCAGCAACAGCTAATTCACAACAACAAAATAAGCAATCTCAGCAGCAACAAAATATGCATCAACATCACCAACAACATCAACAACAACAACATGATCATGTACAAAATCCGGCTACAGAAGTAAATAGCTGGTGGGAAGAATTTGAATCTGAGTCTGATGAATTAAAACGAGTTGGTGGTAATGGCGTAATTGTTTCAACGGCCTCTGCTCCAGCAGGAAATGATAGCTCGAAACAAATTTCTATTATAGATGAAACAAATGAGCATTCATGTCATAACCAAGTAAATAAAGACCATCATCATAATAGTCAACAATTGAATGAATTTCAACAATATAAAATGACAAAGTGTCCAAATGCGAATTGTTCTCTACCTTTCAATAATACTACCAATTCATCCGGCGATCAACCTGATTCTCAATCACGTCATCATTGTATTAATTCAAATCAAATGGAAATTGATCCCTCTATTTCATCAAAACACATTCAAAATATAAATAGAAATAATGAAGAAAATTTAAGAGATGTTGTTGAAGATGATGATGATGATGACGCGGATTCTGCACAAAGTATTTATTCAGATAATGCTAATGAAGAAAATCATAATGAGATACTCGTAATTAGCCAAGATGAAACACCTGTACCACTACAATCTATTTCAACTCCTAATATTAACAACGACATATCAACACCAGATCCAGTCGATCCAGTTGAAGATTCGATAAATTTGAGAAAGGAAAGAATAATCAATAGCAAAAGAAAGAAATATTTTTGTCCCTTGGTTGAATGCGGTAGATTTTTTAATTCTAAAAAAGAATTAAAGCAACATTTAGAAAAGGTACATTCAGATGATAACCCATTCCTGTGTTTAGATTGTAAAAAGCAATTTACAGAAAAATATCAATTAGAAAAGCATAAATGTAATAAAAAGATTGTATCAAATAAAGCTAAAAGTAGTTGTAGTAAGGTAAAAGAAAGATCAAAAACTAAAAATAATAATAATCAGCAACAACAAAATAAAATAACGTTTCAACAACAAAAGCAAAAACCTTCTATTCCTGTTATTGAAAAGAAGTTAATTTCTTATTCGTCGTCTTATTCTTCGGACGATGATGAAGATGAGAATGAAGGTGAAGGAGAAGGTCAAGACAAATTAAAAATTGAAAATGAGATAATTTCTTCAGATAAAAAAGAAGAAATGTGTATAGATGACAACGAGGTATGCTTATTTTCATTTAAAAAATCATTTTTATCATTTTTTATACTTGTTTTAGGCTGAGAACGATGAGGAAGCAGAAGAAAACGAAGAAATTGTGCCTAGTGAAGAGGTAAGAATCATTTAAAAATATGTTGCAGTGACAGTAAATTTATTTACATTAACATGCCTAAGAAAACGTAAGGTAGTACACCTTACATTTTCTTACCTAGTAGTCTATTGTAATTTTCAGTCATTTTGAACAGCTTGTACTTATTCTAAACCTTAGTTTTGATTGTTGTATGTATTATGACTATGACTGAACCCTTATATCAATCTTTAATCTATACCTATATTTTTTGTAACATGTAGGGCGAAGATATTGAGGAGGAAGCTGATGATGGAGATCAAGAACTAGAATTGGATGGTGTTGAATATGAGATTGATGATGATCAATATAATTACAAAGATGGTCTTGATAAAGAACTCTCAAATAGAAAATTAAAAAGAAACTCAGATAATAAGATGTCAAATGAAGTACAAAATTATGATAAGAAAGGTGGTAAGAAACGAAGGAAAAAGGATAAAATAACGAAAAACCATCGGGACGTCCGAAACGCTACTAAAAAGGAAAGGAAATGTTCACAGTGTGACAAATGCGGCAAAAGATTCCAAAGAAAGGTACCAGTTGCTTAAAAACTTTAATTGGATTAAAAATTAGGTCTATTAATTATATGTACATAGTCGAATTTTAAAAATTGATATTACTAGGTATTAGGTACTTTTTGTAAAAAAATTAATTATTTTTTTTACTATCAATTGTTTGTATCTTTCAGGACAAGCTCATGAGGCACATGTATGTACACAGCAAAGAAAAAATGTTTTCTTGTGATATTTGCTCGAAACGATTTTCAAGGTACGTAAATTAATAGATTAAAAGGAAGTTTAAATGTCCATTTAACTTTTTAAATGAATAAGGACATTGAAAGCAATTTTTACTTTTATTTTTACTGAATTTTTTTATATTTTAAAAGTTTTTTTTTTTTGGTTTATTTAGAAGAGATAAGGTAAGCGATCATATTAAATCGCATGGAAGTGTTGATGAAATTCATAATTGCCCTAAATGCGAGAAAAAATTTTTGAGACCCGACATCCTTAAGCAGCATATTAAATTACATGAAATGGAGAACAAGTTCCAATGTTGTGAATGTCTTCGGTTTGTGACTGGTAAATTGAGACTTGAAAAACATATGGCAAGGCATGAAGAAGCAAAAGCACTCGGTCAAACTCTTCTATGCCCCTTGTGTACAAAGTATTTCATTCAAAGACAAAGCCTTAAAGCTCACATTAAGAAATTCCACCCTAATTCGAATATTATTGTTGATAATCCTCTTCCGCTACAACAGCAACAGCGGGTTTCACAATCTTCAAATTCAAGTAGATCTAACTCATCGTCTCCTTCATCATCCCCAGCACAAAATGATAACAATAATCTAACTAATCATGCCATCGCTACAACTTCAAAAGCTCATTCCTCATTAGGTGGTAAAGGGTCAAGTAATGCTAATAATGTTATATCAGAATCTGATCGTTCATCAAGAGTAAAATGTGAAACTAAATCGAAATCTTTTAATTGTCCACATCAATCATGTACTCGTGTATTTGCTCGCAAGCAAGCAATGAAAAAACATTTCAAAAAGCATAATTCTGAAGAGAAACAAAATACTACAAGTCTTTCTAATATTCAACAAAATACTAATCGACATTCTACTTCATCTTCGTCAACTTCTTCAACTCCACCAATTAATATTCAGCAACATCATAGTACATTAATTTTACCAATAAATTCGCAAACTTCATCACCACCGCCGCCATTACTATCAGCTCAGCAACAGCATAATAGCGGCATGATCCCGATTAGTTCAACAACTTTACAACATGCTAATTTAACTCACCATCATCACCATCATCATGCTTTATTAAGTCATGGTCATATTCACAGTCACGGTCAAATTTCACCGACCCAAGCAATGCAGCATCATGCAATGATGGCCACCCAATCATATGTGTTAGCATATCCTCCACCACATTATACTTATCAATAATGCTAAGTCTAACTCGCTAGATGAAAGTGATTGAGCTAGGTATATCGGTAAAGTTGTAATGTGCGATCTCGTATGCATATAATTTAAGAATCTCTAAAAAAAGTTTGATCTTATATCTTGGAATATTTTACTTAGGATTTAGGATACCTATACCTATTATTAAATGTTAATGCAAATCGAGCTTGTCTAGTCTATTCTATAATTGACTGATTAATTATGTAAAATCTGTATATACATATGTATATAGATAATTGATACTAGAATTTATCTAATATTTACATTGATAGTTTCTCTTTTTTATGAATTACAATTACTTGATTTTTTAGATTGAATTTTAATTTTAATGTGATAATATTTTACTTCTATTACTCGATTTATTTTACTATAAAGAATATTCAGTAAGTACTTTACAATTAATCATTCAGCAAAAATATTGAATCTTTTAAAATTTTGAGTATTTAATTATACATACTAAGGATAAGTACTTTATCTTATAATTATAACTTATAACTTATAATTACCATATAATATATATTACAATGTTAGAATCTCTAAAGTCTTTCAACACTGACACTTTTATTCTAAATGATATTTTTTATATTTTCAAGTATTCCTTCGAATAAGAAAGAAAAAGGTACATACATTGTAATAGTATAATCTACTCTTTAAAAATACATAAATATCTAAATACTTAAATGCAAGCAAGTAGGTATTTGGC
This sequence comes from Nanhermannia cf. coronata Gr-Ori-00579, assembly GCA_034699045.1. Taxonomy (NCBI): domain Eukaryota; kingdom Metazoa; phylum Arthropoda; class Arachnida; order Sarcoptiformes; family Nanhermanniidae; genus Nanhermannia; species Nanhermannia cf. coronata Gr-Ori-00579. Next base: position 11,341 of record JAQIXA010001881.1, read on the forward strand.
AGTTGATAGTTAAAAGATTTTATATTTTTTGTATTCTATTTCTATACTGAAATTGGCATTAGCATTTATTAGCATTTGCAATTGCATTTTGTAATGTAATGTAATTTGTAGTTTGTATTTGTATGCATTATTTACTCAGAATTCAAAATCTCTTTTTTACTCTATAATAATCAAACCACCACTGTAATTTGTAAATGAATTGGATAGGTTTATTTATACTATTATACTTTATACTGTACTAATAATAGTATATACTAGGGTATTATTAGAGGGTAATATAATAATTTCAATCAATCGGATATACTTTGTTGTCAAGTTCTATATTTATAAAATAATAGTAGGTAGTGGTAGTATAGTAGATTTAATATTATGTAGATAAAAATTATCTAGAACTAGAAATTAGAAGAATAAAAATGATATTTTACATAAAAAAGTAATAAAGGGTAAGTAATAAGAAGGTACATCTTTGTGATTTACTTTAGTTAATTTAAGGACAAAAGTCGAAAGTATTTACATAATATTATAGATCAGTTGAAATCTAAAATAAGAAAAGCAATACCTTTACCTAATCATAAGAGCATTACTGAATCTGATTGCAAAACCTACCTAATACTACAAACAGGAATGTACATTATATGCCATATAAAGTGCATTTTTATCCTACCTTTATTATTTATTAGAATTAGAATCGTAAAGAGTTTAGAAAAAATGTTAAAAATGTAACTATAGATTTGCATACCTAATTGATTTTGGTTTATCTGAGTAACTTATTCTAAAAATATGTTCAAATCCTAAATTCCAAATTCTCAGTTGGTCGGTCCGCTCAAAATCTAAATTTTAAATCTCATTCAAAATTCCAAATTTCAAAGTGAAAAATTCAAATCAGATTCAAATTAGGCAATTGACTTTATAAAAGTAACTCTCAAAAATGCCAAAAAGAGGAAACAACGAAAATGTTGAGTACCAAGTTCTCACTGATAGACTTGTCAAGTCACCTTTTGATCACAAAGATTACAAAATCATTCGATTGGAAAACCAGGTCACTTGCACCCTCATTTCCAATTTGCCAAATGCCCATGAAAATGTAAGTATTATGTACACGTACTCGTACATGCATCATGCAATGCAAAGTATCTAACAATTATCTTAAGGGTACAAGAGGTAAGGTAAGAGTTAATGATTAAGGTATTGATCCCTATCCCTACTGATATGATTAGGGTAGTGTATCCAGTAGTCAGTACTTAGGTATTTTATACTGTACCCGGTACCCTACTTATAGGGTGCTAGTATGAAGTATGAATACATAAAACTACATACTAACATAGCTATAGTAAGTATAGATCGAATATATGGTAAGTATATAATATTCTGTATAGGTAATCTATTGATTTTAATTCATATCTGAAAAACCAATTTTTGGCCATGATTGTCATGCATTTTACATAAAATACTACAAAAATGAAGCATAATATAAATCTGTTTTAAACTTAAAATAAAAAGATCTCAAATTTTCTTGAAAAATTTAGAAAGTAAATTGTGTAAATGGAAATAGATCGCATTTCTAATCCTGTAATTATATTTTATTCAATTAGATCCATATGATGCATATGACCGAGTCTCAACCAAAAGCTGAGGCTTTTAACCGAAATTATCCCACTATCGCCAATGATAATGTGGACCAAGTGAGGATTGAAAAGTTGTGTGAAATGGAGGCGTCTGCCGAGAATATGAAAAGAACTGAAGAGGCAGGAAATGGACTTGGTGAACCGGCAGTTGCTATTATTACATTTGAATCTGGACAACTTCAAGACCCCTATGAGTTTCAGGGATTGGCTCATTTACTCGAGCATGCTGTTTTTCTTGGCTCGGAGAGTCACCCAGATCGATATGGAATATTTCGTCTAAAAAATATTCAAATATCTGTAAGTTCAAAGTATATTATATATTATATTAATTACTACTTAAATTCCTATTTTAACAATAATTTGATGAGGGTTTATTTAATTTTCAGGCTTTTACTGAGAGTGATGGAACATCATATGTGATTAAAAGTGAGCTCGAGGATTTTTCTCAAGGTGTGGAGTATTTATGTGATCTTCTCACCAATCCAAAACTCGTTAATGCTGAAATTGAAAATGAAGTGAAGGCCGTTGAAGGTGAATTCTTTCTCCGGCGTAATGAAATGCTTCTGAAGATCTATTCCCTATTGAACTCGTTCTCCAGTACAGGACATCCTTGTGGGAAATTTGATTGTGGTCACACAGCCAGCTTGTTGAAAAATGGTCTTGGAAATGTGATTCGAGAATGGAAAAAGCACACTTATTTTGGACAAAATATGAGTGTTGTTGTTTCAGCACCATTACCTATGAAGAGCTTGGTCCAATTTGCAATCGAGCAGTTTTCAAATTTTCCATCTGCTCTTGAAAATCATATATCTCCAAGTCCATTACCAACCGAGAATTTGATAAAATTTTATGGACCACCTTTTGCAGGCCAGAATAGGTAATTTAAGTAAAATTAAAGAACCGATATCAGTCTACGATATTATAGTTAGTCAGTTGTAAAAGAATAAAATGGCAGGTTATTGGCTTAAAGATTAGATTTCCAGATTTTCATTTGTATAAGAACTAAAATTTGTAACGATTCAAAGTCAATTTATTATAGCTATTTATTTACCATAATAATATGCTAAGTTATTAGATTAGAGTTATTTTATTAGTTTTTATTAGAGTGTGTTTGACTGGAATTTTGAGATTTTGAAAATATTTTAAACCGAAAATTTCATTTTATAATATATTGATAGAAATGCTTAAAAATTAAAAGTCTAGAATTGACTTCATTGTTCTAGAACTTTCTTATTTAGAATGTAAAAGAATTCTTATTTTATTCCACTTTGAAAGACCGGATTTTGTTGTATCAATTTTAGATATCAAAATGAAATTAATTTTTACTGTAGTAGGTAGGTACTTAGATAAATTATATTTCGTAAGTTCATATCTGAAGATGAGTAGATTATAGTCACCTGTTAATTACTGGCTTGATGAATGAGCCTTTTAAGTTATAAAATATTACGACTATGCCTAAGAACAAAACTAAACAAAAGATAATTCACCTTTATTCAAACTAAAATATTTAAAAATATGATTTGTTTTAGATTTAACTCAATTAACTTCATATCGCCAGCTTCTAAACACACAAAGGAGCTCATTGTCACCTGGTCAATTCCACCAGAATTTTGGAAAAATTTTGACTCCAAGCCCGTTGAATTCATTGCATACCTGATAAATAATTTGCCAAGCAGTAAGTCGACTTCTTACTAAATTAAAAATATGTATTTAATTGAATAATTTTATTAAGATCAACTAGCAGACGTTCTGAAGAATCATGGCCTTGCTATAGGCTCAATAGCTTGGCCCAATTGGCTCAAAACCTCATTTGGTTCCTACTTTTCCATTTACATCTTTCTAACAGAGGAAGGTCTTGCTGAGCATAATGACGTGTTGAAAATCGTCTTTTCCTATCTCAAAGGGCTGAGGAATTTTGTTCCAAATTCGGGTCAACTATTTGAAGAAAAAAGACAGGCTGAGTCAAATCACTTTCACTATGTCGATAGTCACAGAACCACTCATGAGAATTATCATTCCCACAATTGGACTGTCCCATTGAAAAAGATGAACACATTCAACAAGTTGTGTGCTAAGTTTGACTTGAACGAGATTCTGAAGGTTGTGGATCATCTGGCTAATCCTGAGCTTGCTAACATTATAATTGTGACTAAAAATGGGTTCGGAGATGCTCAAACGAATTCGCCTGGAAATTATTATGAAGCTAAGTACTCAAATCAGTCAATCCCAAGTGATTGGCTTCAATGTTGGAAGACAATTACACCATGTCCTATTCATTTGAGTTCAAATGCTCATATTTCAAGATTTGGTCTCGACTGTCACCTAACCATCCCGGTTGAATACAAAAATCCATCGATTAATGATACCCAGTGGACAATTGGTGTGGCGAATAAGGTTTTTATTTTACATACCATTGGCTCTGGGGGTGGACATCTTCAGCACATTATGCCCTTCTCTCAATATATTATTGCATTCTCATCTGATGAACTCTATCGTGATACACCTGAGGTGTCAGCCTGCGTCTACATCTGGACAGCAATTTTAAATGACATGTTGCATGATCTCCACGCATCGAATTATAAGAATTTGGCAAACTTTGGATTCGGTTATGGATATGGCTCATTGGTCTTTTCATTGAGAGGGATATCTTTTAAGTTAATCGATATATTCGAAAGAGTCATAAATACAATTGGAACTTTTGAGGCACTTTTGAACGAGATCGAATTCAACAGTGCCAAGATTATTATTATAAACAATTTGGACGTATTGACATATAATGGAAGTCATTATCTTAGAGATATACAGAATACTATGCTCTTGAACCAATACATACCACTGGAGGAAATTCAAAAGGCTATTATCGGTTAGTTTTACTTAAAATAATATGTACAATGTAGTTTTTATTATTATTATAAAGAAGTCTAATCGCGTCTCTTCGATTTTTTCTCAATTTTACATGTATTTACTGTAAAAATGAAACGAATTATTGAGATTATTTTCTAATAATAATATTTTTTGTAGCTTTGAAGTATTCTGATTTTGTGAATTTCATTCGAAAATTCAAATCTCGGATGCACATTGGTGGTGAGATAATTGGAGCTATATCAGAGGAACATCGAGTCAGGATGTCTGAAGCTGTCCAAACTCTCCATTTTGAGCCATTGCAGAAGTCAAAGTTCGTTCATGAAGCTAAAGAAATTCCGAGGGGTGAAAAATGTGTCAGAGTTCGAACTAAAGACCCAGATGACAAAAATTCCTACATTTCCAATTTTTACTTTCTTGGCAATCAATCTACTGATTTATATAATACTGGGGAGAACGAAGAGATTCTTGATACTATTCTTCAAAAAATGGAAGGAGATATTCTGATTCAACTTAGGTAATTGCTTACATTTATTAATTTTTGAGAAAAGGCTACCAAATTTTTACTTTTAGTTTTAACTTGTTTCAATATTTTGGTCTTTTTTGGATTTTTATAAGTTATAAAATGCCTAACCTAAATCTAAATTGACAGTTTAGATACCTTAAATTTTCATATTAATGTCTAGAATGAATCATTATTTCTATTTTTTCGAATATAATAGGAATATTCGGATTATCTTTTTACAGTCAAAATTTGAGTTATTTTCGGTTTTTCAGAGCACACGAGCAACTTGGATATGTTGTCTTTTCAGCACTTGAAGACAATTTCAGTGCCCTTGGAATCTCAATAAATGTGATAAGCCCGAGTAACAGATTCTCGACCGACTATGTTGATGAAAGGATCGACGCTTACCTTCAAGATTTCTATAACCGGGAGATTGAAAATAAATCTGAGGCCAAGGTAAAAACCCTTTATGAAAAATATCTACTTCCCGGGTCTTCCTATATGAGAAAAATTACATTTCAATTGTCTGGATTGTCTTCTGATGACTCCAAACAAAAGAAAAGCACCAATTTAAAAACTAAAATCGACGGGAATAATAACCGTGGCTCGTAAGTTTTCTTTTTTAAATTAGGAATTAAATTCAACATGGTTAGTTACATTATATTATATAGATAATCTCTTTCTTTATACATTTAGATCGTCTGGTTTCAGTTCTTTTAACAGCAACGACAATGGCATCGGCAACAATAGTATGGGGGATTTTCAATTTGGATTCTCTAACAACTCAAATCAAAATTTGGGACCATTTGGTGAAGGATCCAATACTTTTGGAAATAATTGGTTTGGTCAAAATTCAGGTGCTTTTGGTGGAAATTCCAATGCTTTTGGCAATAATTGGTCTGGTCAAAATTCTGGAACTTTTGGAGGAAATTCCAATGCTTTTGGCAATAATTGGTCTGGTCAAAATTCAGATGCTTTTGGTGGAAATTCCAATGCTTTTGGCAATAATTGGTCTGGTCAAAATTCAGAAACTTTTGGTGGAGGATCTATGAATAATAATACTAATAGTTTTGGTTCAAATAATATGATTCGTGCTGGTTCTGGTACTCCATTCGGAACTTTTCAAAATGGACATAATGAAGATTTTGGTGAAGAATTTCAATTTGATTTTGAACTCCCCACGGAAAACATTGTGCATTCAACTAACTCGTATTTCATCACCAAGATAAAAGAATTCAAAAGATCTTTGCCCAACTGTCAAAACCTTAACTCACCTGAGAAGTTCCTGTCAACTAATGACAACAAAAAATGATCCATTATCCTACGTATCTTGCTTATTTAACATCATAGTCCTTATGCTTTATCAAACTATTCTTGTCATTTAAATAATCATTTTACTCTATTAATGATAGTTCAAAATCAAAATTCTGATAATTTCTAAACCTATCTACTTAATGTGATCTTATATATGTAGTAGGCATACAATTACTATTAGTGAATCTGATAATCTGGGTTACCTAATCCGTTAATTTTAGTCATGAAATTTAGTATACTGTACAAAGTCCCCATTTTCTAATTTAATCTTGTGATAAATTGTCAAAATTGTATTTTAATATTTTACATGCAAACCCTGTGCACATTATAATCCGAGTAATAAATACATTCTATTAATTTGTAAATTTAATTTGGTAAATTTTAAAACAACAAAAGTACAAGTACCCTATTCGTATCAATATATTGTATTTTGGTAGTACCTAAGCTATTTTTGCTAGAGATTGCAATCTTATTTTATCATGGAATCTTTTTTCGAATTGAATTTTTCAAATTTCAAGTTTGTGCGACTTTTTTGACGTTTGAATGGTATTTTTGTAACATTGATTTATTTCAATCATAACTTGAGAGTTGAACGAGAAAAATATAAGCATATTCTATATGAAACATTGGGATACATACAGTATAGATGGAATTTCTATTTTAAATATTTAAGGCAAACAGAAAATTATTTAAGTATTTGGTAGGATATGGTTTTTTAGATTTATATCCTATAAAATGCATAATTAATGCTGCAAATTTGAAATTTTTTAAACTACCAAAATAGATTCAAGTTAACTTATCCATAAAGGTCTCAAATATTTCAAATATTTTGGATATTAATAAGTTAGAAAAAAAATTTAAAGAACTGAAATGAGCACTTTTTCTCCTGGTCTGTTTGTTACAAGTCTCAAAAATCAATCCTACTTTTTACTTTTACAAGAATCATGTAATTCAAACCCTGATCATATTTCTCGGAAATCCAGGGGACCAGGATTCGTACGTACACCGAATCGTATCACCAACCCTTCTTGACAATTTTTCATTTTAGACATTTAATTTTAAATATATTCATACTTTATGCATTATATACATAAAGTACTGTATGAACTTAGATATCTTTTTGAAATATCTGAATCTGAATTACAGGAATAAATACGAGGATCCTCGTATTACAAATAGACATCGAGATTTCAACAATGAGCAATTTACATTATTATTAGCTTTACCTACAAGTACTCTGTACTTATAACAGGTAGATATTTATTTCAAATATCCAATTATCGAAAATACTATTATGCGTATTTTACCCCTATATCACTCGGGTATTTTATCCCTATTTTAGAAAATATGGTGTCTATACCATGTATGTTGACTACTTGTAACTATAAAAGCACCTCCCTTATATTTAGAAAAAGTCAAAGGATTACAATATACAATGGGTTCAAATTGAATTTTAAATTGGATACTTGCTTTGCTACCCACTCCAAATGTCCAATGAATCAGTTTATAAATTTTTACCTCAAACTCAAAATAAGCAATATTTCATGTCTAAAATGGTTGTAAAAAAGTTGGGTAGCTCGAATTCAAAACTTTTTAAGACTTTTGAACCTGTATGGCTTTTGTGAAATTTACTTTGGCTTTTAAATCCTATAAGAAATGCTTGATTTATGTAATATGTACTTATATACCTATAAGTAAATTTATTATTTTTTTATATTTTGGACTGATCGACCTAAAGGTCTGAAATCTGAAAGGATATCTTCAGGTTATAATGGGCTTTCAGGCCTTTATAATATGAAGTTATCATACAAGTACAAGTCAAATAAATCCTTTTAAAGAAATATGTAGGTACTTATTTTATGAATGTAAGAAACTTCAAATTTTATAATTTCGATCGTAAAAAACAGACAAATAAAACTGGCACTATAGCTCTTTTATATGTTAATTATTATGTATTTTATCCGTATCTGATCTGATTTGAGAATTATAAGGGTAAATACGAAATCTGATGTATTTGATTTCTATTTAACCCGAATGATTGAAAAAATATGAAAAATTACAAGGGACAAGGTACAAAATAACTTGTATATAAAGGCAATCAAACCCCATGTTTTTCATTTACTACTTGAACTACCTACGACACTTGACAAACTAGACAAACAGGACTTGACAAATTTTCGAATTTTTTGAATGATATTAGCAAAATTTCCCTAAAGACTAATTTTTAAATTTAAGCAATACAATTTGTGATTTTTCCAAAATTTTTGTGAGATGCAGGCTTTCAATTTGATCTTTGGGTCAGAAAAGCGATGGATTCTACTTTTATTTCTGACCACTTTGTCCAGTTTGATGTGTGATAGTCGTCTCATCACTTTACTACAAGACCAGCAGCTTGACCCCAATGACCAAGGACAAGTTGACCAAGATGAGGGCGAGAATTTAGCCAATGTCCATGTCCAGACCGATGTGAATCGACGACCAGAAAAAGTTATTAAATATTGTGGAGCCAGACTTCAGGTTATAATCGAAGAGACTTGTCGGAATTTTGCAAGAAAAACTGCCAATTATACGCCAGCCGAACCCAAAGAAATCTCTCGTAAGAAACCATTAAAGTACCCTTTGACCCTTAAGTTCTTATTGGTACTTTTTTATGTACTTTTTCACGGTTTTTCTAACTGGTTTTGTTCATTTTTTTAACCATCGTTTTTTAGCATTTCGGTCGGTTTTTGAGACTGATAATCAGCCCAAAAGTTATGATGTAAGCAAATTTTTGCTTCGAGTCAAAAGGCAGAACGGGGTCATCACCCAATGCTGTTATGTTGGCTGTCCCGAATCATCACTTCTCAGATATTGCGGGTAAATTCTCAATTATTTACTCTTAAATTACATAGTTATGTCGTTTTGAAAAACCTGAGAAATTTTGGATTTCTTTTGTCTCAAAATGAGACCCTTATGGAGTTTTTCGAAAACTGGATTTTAATTTTTTAATTCAAGTGCTTGCGATATCTTCTCTCAAGTTTCAATTTTGAAAGCCTAGTTTTCTTAATGTAATCGTAATCATATATGAGCGAAAACTGAATTTCGAATTGAAAACTGAATTAGAAATAATTATTTATGTAGGCATACGAATACTATAATTAGTAGACAACAACATCAACAACAACAACCAGAAGATAAGGTAACAACTGAGCCATCTGAAAATATTGAAATTTTGCGAAATGATCTACCTAAAGTCCCATTGCAAGAACAGCTCTCCAGACTCCGACAACCAAAGCTGAGACAACTACCACAACAAACTACAACAACAACACAGGTTCAATATCTATCCTTATAAAATGTTCATTGTCATACATATATGTATAAGATGGTCATTTAATACAGTTTGTAAAGAGGTCAATAGACTTCAACTTTAGGTCAAAAAATCGTGGCAATCGAAGTGCAATCCTTTCTCGGGTCATCAGGTCTAAATTGAGAACTCGAAAATTTCGAATTTGCCCAATTGGGGAAATTCTGCTTAACCATCTTTTGACACAGGTTCTCCTTTTTTGAATCAGCACATTTTTTGCACAAAATGCACTGCAAAATATCAATTTTTTCCCCGAC
>JAQIXA010001882.1:0-21243 GCA_034699045.1 Nanhermannia cf. coronata Gr-Ori-00579
TACCAAATTTTGACAAAAAAGTATCACCATTTTGGTGGGACTATATAATTTCACCGTAAAAAATCATCACCGGATTTCTTAGAGTGTACTACTAGTACCACTACAGTAGATACATTAGATTACAAGTCATCATGTTAGATTTTTTTTCTGATTTTTTGATTGTTCAAAATGCATATGGTCAAACACACGTATGTGAAGTAGGCGGACGGCCAGGAATCAAAAACTCTCTGAAATTTAGAAAAATCAAAAAAAAAAAAGTTGAAGTTAAAGGGTTAATAAGTAACTAGACCCTTAATTCAATCCCTTACTCATGATTTGGGATAAATATATACCTATTATCACAACATTTTCCCAAAAAAAAATCAAATCAGAAGGTAAGATAACCTTTAACCCTTGTACTGATACTAGGGTACCTTATTCAGATAGCTCTTATTAGTTAGGATTTTCTATAAAAATAAAAACTCAAAATCTTGGATTTTTTCAAGAAATTCGAATATTTTTTTTGACAACCTTCCATCATCCATAATCAAACACTTGACTTATGGATCAGAATTTACAATTTTGAACCTTTTTTTTTCAAAAATTTGAGAATTTTATCGTTCTCATAAATCTTGAAATCTTGATCTTGAGGTGTATTTTGTATTGCAATAAATCATACAAGAGATTTCTATCCATCTATTCACCCATTTATCTTTTGTGATGTGAAAAAAACTCGGAAATCAATAGCACAGTAGAATCTATCTATAAGGTATCTAGTAGTACCTACTTTTACCAAATATCAAATGACTAAAATCTCGAGTAGAAAGATACTTACTTGATATTATTCTCTGTAAATAACATTTTAAGAGAATAGTTTCTCAGAAATCTGAAGGTAATAAAAGAATTGAGTAGCAATTTTAGACTAGTAAACTCTAAATTTATGCCAAAATCTGGTTTTTCAGAGCTTTATAGGCAATTCCTAATATATTTTTGCTTAAATTTTGATAGAAGAAATAAATTAAAATGAGTTTAGGATATACTCGGTTCTTAAAACTACAGTTTCGTAAAATTTCAAACCTCTAAATCTGCAGAAATATGTAAAAAATTTGGTCAGAAATTCGAGTTTATAATCTTCCCAAACTTTAGAATCCAATATCCAGAAGAGCCTATGAAGCACACCACTTTCAAGTGGGTCTTAAATTAGGGTTTAAATTTTTCAAAATTTTTATTGAATTGGATTTGGATGGGGATACTTTATAAAGAATTTCTGCTCTACACTCTACTAATGCTTATACTTATATACCTCACAATAAGCTCGAAGTTTGAAGTTTATGAACCCTTTATTTTGAAAAATAAGTTCAATTTGTTACAAGTACCTATACTCGTACAGTACTTGTAACAATAATTATTTGGGTTCCTTATGAGCTCATATACCTACTCGAGTTAATTTTAAAGTTTTTTCAAAAACTATTGAAACTGTCTAAAGTACCACATACATAGTAGGGTATAATTCAACTTGAGTATGAGACTCAATCTCAATTACGGTTCTACTCATTAAATAAATGTAAGTAGAGAAAGAAAAAAGTATCAAAAAATGATGGTAAAAACAGGAACTTGAAATTTTTTTGAAATTGAAATCAGTCTTGCCAAGGGCTTTTTCTATGCGATATGATACCCAAAGGGTAGCACGTGGATTGTAGCTTGCAAATATACAGTTTGTACGAGTAAGTATCTGTACTTACGATTAGTTAATAATTTCCACTTTGAAACTTTGAAATAGAAAAAAATGCTTCGTAAAAGTGACAGCTAAAAGAACCCTTCTATCATCATACTATTTATTATGTATAAATCCACAATGTACACATTAATACATATCCCCCAACTAATATACTAATGACTAACTATACACATAGCCCTCAAGATACTCAAATTACTCAAATTTGACCAGATTCATATTGAAATTTTGATTTTTTTAAATCCTAAAAAGTATTAATATTCGTGAAAATACTCTTAAAATCTAACAATCTAGTAACTGTTGAATAAAACTACAAGGATTCCTTTAAAAACTAACCATAAATAGAATAATGTGATGCAAAAAGAGGAAATTTTTGATTGTAAAAAACTACACATTATTAATTTTTAAGATCTGAACAATAGGATCTTAAGATTAGATGTATTTTAGTGCCTATCGTTAGATCTTACTGTTAGATTAGATAGAAATTCAGGGAAAAATTTGTTCAAAATTTGTTCAAAATTTTAAAATCTCTACTAAAGCCCTTTTATCGATAATAAGCACCTTCTCGACTTACTAGATGTTATATTTGTAAATCGAGCAAAGTACAAATAATCTAATCTAATCGAGCTTATTAATGTCTTTACAACAGTATTTTATATAAAATTTTCTAAAATTTTGCCTTTAAATAAACTTTAAACTGTCATTCAGAGGATGTCCAAGGTGCAACATTTTGAATACATTTTGAAAGATTTTTGAAAGCTAAAATTAGCTAAGGTATTTAGAAGTTTTAACTTTAAATTTTGAACAAATTTCGCACTGAATTTCTATCTCATCTAACTAGTATATAAGATCTATGATACGAGTAAATTGATTCTAAAATAGATTATAATTATTGAGAATTTAAAATAAGACCTTTAGGTGTTAGGTGATGCCCATTGAATAAAAACTAAAATCTAAAATCTAAAAAAGTGAGAATTAACATGGAAATTTTTGTATTTGGGGTTTGGACATATGGCCGGATGATGTCAGTATACCATACAAGTGTGGACTACTGAGAATTCAATTGATTTGATGAGTTTCATACAAAATTATGTTATTATTATATGGACAAAAAAAATTTGTAAATAGTTTCAAGCTAGAGCTAGATTCAGTGCTAAGTATCTACATACTACAGGTAGTTGGAGAAGAACCCTTTCATTAGTTTGATAAATCACTGTCTCGATGACAGGAGTTCATCGATCGTATCTTTTTCTCAATTTCGAAAATTTTAATTCAAATCATAAATATAATAGTTATTACTATTACCTACTGCTGCTGACCATCATACTACTCGTATCTACTTATAATAATACTCCATACATATATCAAAACCTGACATCAAATTTGAATTTTTATAAAGATTATCTAGTACTGGGTAATAGTTATACTTAAAGTACTGCTGAAGCGGTAGTATAAGGACATGGACAATTATGTTTTGAAGAATTAGAACTTGATTTCTTGATTTTAATCCAGTTCTTGTTGTTCTTGTTCTGCTGTAACTAAACAAGTGTAGACAAGTCAAAATCAACTACCTAGCCATGCCATATACTTATATAATCACATCAGTCAGTCAAGAAAGCTCTAAATAATTCATATTTTTTTGAAATTGTTCTTTTCCAAATCTATTTTAATAATGATAAATTCATATCCAATTCTATACAGAGATTATTGTATAGACTAGAATCTTAAAAAAGTTTCAAAAATGACTAAATAAGCTTCGCTTCGATTCTCGATTTCTGAATCTAAAAGATTCATAAATCGAGGCTTATTTAGCCATTTTTGAAACTTTTTCAAGATATTTAGAAACGAGCTAAAAGATTCATTTATGAGATTGTAATTTTATATAAATCAAATGTTTCAATGATTATAGTACCCTACCTACTGATATACCTAAGTAAATGAATCAAAGCAAAGGTTTTTCGATTTGAAATTTGAAATTTGAAAATTTCAAATTTGATTCAGTTTTGTTTGTCATATGGATAATGTACTTTATTTCATAAAAATTTGAAGGGGATACATAGGAGCTAATAAGCTTTTTACTTACTCGTATTTTGTTGTTGATTTGCCGCTTACTGTGCTCTGCGGCTCACTACTCAAAAAAACCCCAATATTAGTTGAAATAGTACTTGAAAATTTTAAATATGAAAACAACCCCTTGTCTAAAGTACCTACTACAATACAATATCTGTAGTATCTAACTACGAGTAGGGTACTACAGATAATTCAAAATGTATAACGAGATTTTAAGTTTTTTAAACTTTACAAATACTTCAAACAAACAACAATATTCTGTAGTTGATGATATGAAATCAGATACAAAGTAGCAATCAAATTGGAATAATATTATTTATGCAAACTTGAATCAATTTCAAATTTCAAATTCATAAATATCATTTAGAATCAAATAGCAAATAGATCTTTTGTTGTTTTTTATACTTTGAATTGACCCTATAATTATTCAAAAACAGCAAATCAAATACAAAAATGTCAAAAAATAGAGATAAATTAGATCAAAATTATGATTTTTGTCAAAAATTCGAATTTAGAGCTTTAAGTACCCTACCTATTTAGAGCTTTTTTTTTTTTAAGAAAAATTATCAGCCAAAAATTCTAATTGGTGAATAAATATCGACTTCCTATAATAATTGACCTATTATAACCTACTAGGCTTTAATCAACTTCATAGAAGTTGATTATTAATTGTGCGAGCAAAGCTATGAAATGTCAAATAAAATTTTGCCATTTCAGGGGCCACCGTGCGGTTCTGGGGGGCCTCACGGACCCGGGGACCATATATCTTTGCATTTCAAGCCATGGGGAACTTTTTTGTCAAATAAAAAATTTTGCGGTACCGGCGGACCCCTGAACCGCAAGGGGTGGGGCCACCAGAGTTTTTTGTCAAAATGGCACACCGAGACCCTATGAGGGTCCTTCATGCCAAGTTTGGTTAAGATCGGTCCACTAGTTCTAAAATTATCCTCTGGACAAACAGACAGACAGACACGGACAAAGTGCAAGCAAAGTTGAATAGTAAATGCTCGCTTCGCTGGCACAAAAAATTATCTTTTTTGAAAAAGTTATAAACCATCTTTTTTTGGTAAAAAATTCGATAGAAAACAAAGTTCTAGAGTATTGAAATAGCAGGCTCTTAACTTAACTTACCAGAGCTGAGCTTGAGTATCTTAAAAACAAATCTCATCCCAATCTAAGTTTTTATGAAATTCCCAAATTTCATAAAATTTCATAAAGAATTGATGAATTTTGACCCAAAGATTAAAAAAATTTGCCTATTTTGATCTAAAAATGAAATATTTTGAAAAAATACAAAATTAAATCAACTAGGTACCTAAGTAGATATGTGTTTTTGATTTAAAAAACGAGATTCTAAAGAAGGTTCGTACCTTAAAAACTTTAGAATCTTAACCTAGGCCTAGATGAAATCCTAGATTTCATCAAGACTATAACTAAAAGCTGAAGTTTGTATCATTTTATCATAATTTTGATCAAAAAAATACAAATTTTATTTGACATTTTAGCTTTAAACTTGAGAATTTGTTGAAATTTTAAACTTTGCTTGAAAGTTGTAAGTTTCGTAAAAAGTAATTTCTGTAATAGACAAAGTTTTAATCCGATTTTTTGCTTGAAATTGCTATTTTTCCACTCCAAATAATCCTACAAAGTATAGTCAAACTATAATGTAAGATCAAAGAAATTACCTAATTTCGTATCTCTTTAGTTCAAATGAACTAATCTCTTATCCAAAATCCAAACCAGAGTATTTAACTCACCCAAAAGAATAAATAATAAAATAATAATACTTGCAAAGTACCTTCTAAATACATACAAATATAAACAGATACATCAGATAGTACTAATCTATAGATACTTGTAGGTAAAAAATGTAATGAAATGAGTTGGATTTTAAACTTCTAATTCACATCTGCTTCAAAAACCGAGCCCTTTTTTTTAAAAAATAATAGATACTTACTAATACTAATACTACTGTAGTATTAGTTGTATTTACAAGTTTAAGTTTTATTTCACCCTACCCAATCAATCTTTTCAACCAATTTAATTTCAATCAGTTGCAGATATCAATATCAAAATACGAGTACTACACTTGTATCTCTCTATAAAGTAACCCAATATATCCAAACTCCAACCTAAATCCACATTATTTACATCAGTATTGTCTCAAATCTCAAGAAAAGAGGGTAATTGTAATTAGTAATTTATAGGACTTTATTGCTCAAATTTGAAGTAATTTCTTACAATTTTAATACCTTTAGATCTGATAGTAACTCCTAAAAATCTCGATCAAAATGCATAAGTATTGAAAACTGACTAATATATTTCGGATTTATAGGCTACCTTATGGATCTATAAACTACAAATATAATAGTAAAATTTTCTCAAAATTCCTATCAATTTTACAAGATTTGAAACGCGGTTATTCAATTTTTTAAGTATATTTATCCCTGGGTTCGATTATTAGCTTAATTGGGATAAGTTTGATCCTTTTTGGGGTAAAATTTTAAAAAAATTTGGGGTAAAAATGATACAGGGGTAAAAAAAGGTGGGCACTTTAAATCGGAGCCATCAAAATTGCACCTTTTTGTAGTAAATAATTCCAATTATTTACAAATGTTGATGTACTGATACAATATAGAGCAATCTCACTGTACTTGTACTTGTACCTACTTATTTTGACTAATTTAAAATTTCAAAATCAACCTGCCTGCTATACCTAGATAGCTGTAATCTCCATTTTTTGATTTTGATTGTTGTTCTGCAAATGAATCAAGACTTTTTTTGTAATTTTTGTAATTTGTGTATATTTGCATAAGTAATAGATCTACTACTACAAGTAGATTTTTTATCCCACATGTATATAATTGCAGTACATTTAAAGTAAATGTTTAGAGTATCTTGCCGATATCATTATTACTGGCATAGCAGATATAGTTATACTTTATACAGATAGATTTGAAATGGTTTAAAGAAAATAAACTGATTTTTTTTCGTATTTTTCTTAAAACCCAAGGTTCTCATAAGAGACAGAAAGATTAAAGGGTTTGAAAAACCGACTAAAAGTCCTCTTCTACTTGTCGGTGAACAAGAAATGAAGAATCAATACAGATCTCAAATAGGATTTTGTACGGGAATTGATTTTTTGAGGGTATTTTTACTACTACAGACTACAGATAGTATAATATATTGAATTCTCAAATAGTTTTACGGAAATGATAACAAAAAACCCTCAGATTTTTTCCCCAATTTCAATTTCAACTTTTTCAATTTTGGTTTTTGGTTAGTTTATATAAACTTGATTTTTTTCCTTCAAACTCTTGAAATAACAATCATTATCAATAAGGAATATGTCTATCAAAATATGATCTATGAAGCTGTCAAAATGATGATTTAACCTAACCTCAAGTTAAACAAAAAAGAAAATTTTTACATTTCTTTACCTACTATATATATAAAAGAAAAATTTTATATCCAGAATTTGTAAAAAATGTGATTTTTGAGCAAATAAACCAAAAAAGTTCTGTCACAGCTGTATTTAAACAGATAAATAAATTCAAAAATTTTGGTAAGAATTTTGTATGAAATATAAATCTTGAAATCTGAGATTTTTCAAGAAATTTTGATAACTAAATCAGGTACAAGTAAACTACTGATTTTATAAGAAAAATTGGTTAGTTTTTGAAAAATTTGGCTTTCTTCGGGTTATATGGGCTTTCTTGCCTTTATATATGAGGTTTAACATGTAAAGGTCCAATTCTTTGACAAATTTTAGCACTCTTGGCTTAAGAAAAACAATTTCAATTTGCTAAAAAACTAAATAACCTGGCCTTTTCTAGTCAAAGATGGTCCAGTTTTTGAGAAATTGGATTCTGAATTTGTACTATGAGTATTTATGACCTTAAATACTCTGTAGATAGATACATTTTTTATCTAGATAAATGAAATAACCTGATTTTTTTAAGCCAAAAATGTAAAGTTATTGAGAAATTTGTATTATTGAGATAAAGAAATGGACTTGAATTGACTTTTCCTCGTAGAAAATTTACAGAAATGTGCTGATATTTCAGATTTTGATGATCAGTTTTGAAATAAGAATTGTACCCTTTTTTTATGGCAGGTCACAATCACAATCAGAAATTTCGGTAAAAGAATAGAATATTATTTTACCCGAAGAAATAATAATAATAATATTCTCTGAGTAAAATCCCCATTTTAGGGGGGAAAAAGCGTCGAGTAAAATTGATTGGAGCTTGAGGGTAAATTTTCTCAGC
Organism: Nanhermannia cf. coronata Gr-Ori-00579; assembly: GCA_034699045.1. Taxonomy (NCBI): domain Eukaryota; kingdom Metazoa; phylum Arthropoda; class Arachnida; order Sarcoptiformes; family Nanhermanniidae; genus Nanhermannia; species Nanhermannia cf. coronata Gr-Ori-00579. Next base: position 8,056 of record JAQIXA010001882.1, read on the forward strand.
GCATGGTTGTATAAATATGACATTTCTAAAGTATTCAGTCTACAGTAGTACAGTAGTATAAGACCAAACCTTTATTTCCAAGATGTAGATATTTTAAATCATAAAATTCAAATATTACCTACCTAACCTTAAGCTATGAAAATGTACAAGTAGATAAGTTAAGTCTAGTTAAGTAAGTTAGGATCTGAAATTTCAACCCTCCAATTTATCGATTCGAATATTCAACATTACTTTAGATAGATTCACAAAGTCATAAACTATAAGTCTATCTGAATCTGAATTGGGTAAGTTAGGGGGAGTTTGAAATATTTTAGAAAAAAAGACTATCGAAATTCATAATTCATAATTCATAATTAATGGCCTTTTATTTAAATCTGCCCATTTTAGTACCTTTAGTACTTACAAATGTACAAGATACACTAACTTAAATGATTAGATATATTAAGAAAGTATCAATAAAAGGCACATACAGTACGATGTATGTATCATAAAAAAGTTAAGTATGTATCTACTCGTAAAATTAGATTAATTTTAGTCAAAATTTAGAGTATTTTTAGTCCGATTTTAGCCATTTTTTGAGCATCCTTTGATCATTTTAGCTGGTTTTTGAGCTATTCTGATGGTGAGCATTTTTGAGAAATATTGAAAACTCATTATCAGAGTAGGTGTCTCGTAATAAGAATCTTCATGAATAAATTTTTATTTTTTAAAGTAGGGTACTTACATAGTATATAGATACTTTTAAAAACTTTTTTTACAATTACATACTACATACAACAGCACTTCTTAATTTTGATTGACCTACCTATAGGTCTTAGCTCAAATTTTTATTTTGAAAATCTAGATTCCATAATCCTAGTTAAATCGATGAAATTAGGATTTCAAGCTTAATTTTAGATTCGTTCCTCATTTATTTTGCTACAACTACAATTACTATGCACTATACGTATGTACGAGTATATCTAAAACTTTTATGTAATAAAGATCATTCTAATTCTAATTTCTATTGAATTATTCTGAACATTTTTGATAATTTTTGACTACAATTAGACTTTGGCTTAGGTAAATCAGCTACCAGCTAATGTACTACTATATGTGCACTTATTCAATAGTTTATTAATCACAAAGATAGGCGTTTCAAGCATCAAATCTGTCTAATCCTAAGGTAGTTTTAAATACAATATGTTTAGAGTTTGGAACCTGATAATTCGAAAGCGTCGATTGATTTGTGATTGTGATTACAGATATATCTTTTTGTAAGTCTCTTACCTACCTATATCTGTATACAATATGCGATAAAAATACTTAACTATTCTACTGTACTGATAAGTACTTAATACTATACTGATAGGTACTAGTAGGTGTAGGTATATTAAAGGGTGTAAATTATTTATCATTTGATTTGATCAAAGACAAATGAAACGTGCTCAAATACAATCCGAGTAAAAATCAGCTCTCCATTGTTGTGTCATTCTTGTCTTATGGGCGACTTCCACAACACAACAAATCCACAATGAATCTATGGATTTTGTCCAAAGGCAAAAATCCTTTGACACGAGCCGAATAAATTTGCATATTTTTTCAAGTACCAACTAGACTATACTGTAGTACTATCAGTAGTACTAAGGTACTAGAGAAATATAGGAAAAACACAATTAGGGCAATCATAATCATATTTTTATATTTTATTGACTTGTATACTCAAATCAAAATCAAAGGCGATTGATCGAAAGATTTATTATTTCTACAATTATGCCAAGTTTGCATAAATGGGTTTAAAAAATGCTTGAAGCTTTCGAGTCTCAAAAAGTCTCATTCCGATTATCCACTTATCCTTAAACATAAGTAGATAGTTAAGTACATATGTAAATTTGGTCAAAATATCCAAAATAATAATATCAAACTGTGAAAATCAGCAAAAAATTTTCAAAATTTTACAAAATTTCATCAAGTTATTACAGTAAAAAAGGTAGAGTTTAGGAGCTAGACTCGAAAAAAGGTTCTTTCTCGACCTCAAATCAAGGATATTGGGTAACAAATTTTATCACCAATTTTTCAGTGATCATTTTCAATAATCTACAAAAAAACTAAAATCAAAGATAATCCCATAATTGATTAGATTTTTAGCAAAATGTTTAAATTAAGTAGGTAGGTACGGTATGTTTGATTCCTAAAAATTTAGATTCAAATACCTTGAAAACAATCAACTTAACTATCAATTATTTTCTAAATATCTATTGAATTACCTTGAAATCTATCTGAATTTTAAATTTTTAAGTTACTTATAGGGTACTAATAGTAAGTTTTATGGCTTTGTACATTTAAACCGACATTTATTGCAAAGGCTAGAGACCAAGAAATGATTGGAATTTTATGATTTTCTTGTAGAGACATTACACTATTTAGTACTACTATAGTACTAGTACTTATGGTTAGAATCAGTTTATTCTGTGTCGTGGAAAGTGTACAACTCGTACAGTACTCTTAAATTACTTATTACAAGAAAAAGTTGAAAAGTTGAAACTTTGAGCAAATTTGAACCTCAAATTAACTTATAAATATCAGTATTTCTGTTCTGAGCGCTGTCGAGTTCTAATAATACGAGTATTACATATATTTTGCTTAGTACATAGTAGATAGAACCAGTACAATACTCTGTATAGTGTATTTCTCTAGATACCAGTATGTATTACTGATAGATACATTCTGTGAGTTTCTGAGCCTGCTCTTGCGGGCATTGGAGGTTTGGCAAGGTTTTTCAAAATGATCAGAACCAAGGGGCAGGACTTGAAAGAATAAAAAGGGCTTTCCGGGAAAGTACCAAAGAATACTCATAGTAAGTACATAAGTAAGTTTAGGTTCAGATCAAATAAAGGGAAAGCATATAAGAGTATGTATAAATAAATAGAAGAGTTGAGAAATAAGAACATTTTCTAAATTCCAAAATATCCAAATCCAAATTCTTGAAAAAATTCAAGTTAGATAAATGCCATCTGATTCTTAAATTTGAAAAATCTCCTCAAATATTCTTTCAATAGATTCTACTTTTCTGAACACGATTCTCCAAACTCATATCTTAATTTTGAAATACGGTAAATCCGCCATTATTGCACCGGTCCATTCTGGTTGGGACATTTTTGCACCGGTCCATTCTTGCGCCGGTCCATTCTTACACCGGTCCATTCTTGCACCGGTCCCAAATAAACCGGTCCCATATTACCGGATTCGCTTAATTTTATGAAATTTTAGAAAACTTTGAGAATTTTGAGTTTGAGATACATAATATCTCTCTATTTATAGAAAAGATGTACAAAATACTGTGATGTTGTTAGGTACTTACGAGTCACGAGTATAATAATCTCGATTTTAATTTTAAATGCCAAATATTTAACAGGATCCTAAATTTTGGGTAATTTTGACTTGAAGATTGTTCCTTTCTTTTTCAATTTATATATTTTTATTTTTAAATAACATTTAACTAGATATACTCCGTAATTTTAGATTTTAATTACTTAAATACACTATATTATCTTAATGGAAAGTGTACTAGGACTAGAAGGTACTTGCATTAAGGCAAATGCAGTATCTTTCTTTATGAATATTATTAAAATATTTTTGAAAATGTCAAAATTGTAAATTTCTAGATTAGAAACTTAGTTTTCAAGATATTGAGTTCTATTTTCTCGCAAAATTTTGGATTTACACCGTGTTAGATGTAGGTATCTGAGATTTTGAGTCTGTTTTGATAAAATAACCCTAAATTTTTTTGACAAATTGTGATTAGACCAAGTGTACTGGATCTGTCTGTAAATATTTCTAGCCCTCGGATTGGCCCATTGTGATGGAAAATGCCTGGAAAAAAATGATTTCGGGGGTTTCGGAGGTAAAATTCGGGATAAAATTTGTACAATTTCAGGCTCTAACCCGAAACCTAAGGGGGTTTACTAACTACAAGTAGATAGATAGTCGGGTGAAATAGAAAATTGCAAATAGCCCGAGTTCATATGCCTTACAATTCTCAAGTTTAAAAACTCGAGAATTTTTCTACTTTTTTTGTAGAGTTTAACCGAGACTATATTGGCCCATTTCATTTCATTGTCCCGAGTTCACTTTGAAGGATTTACAGAGCCCAGGAAATTGGCCTATAGCTATTTATTCTATCCTCTATAGTAGTAGTCTTTACATACAGTACTTACTCTCTATGTAGAATATTTATTTCTCAAAATACTAATACTTGAAACACGACAAAACAACTCTAAATCTCACCTTCAAGCCATTTTTTTCTTCATACAATTACACCATCATATCATACTGATATCCTACTTTCAAGATATCAAAAATTGTAAAGGATATTGTAATAATTTGTTACTTTAAAAAAGTCCAAATCAAAGGCTTATCTGTACAACTATAGAAAAGAGAATTTCTTTTCTATAGGTCATTTAACTCGACAAGTTTGAGAACATTTGAGATTAGAAAAGTGCCATTTAACTATATAGAATATACTACATTATAGTATATATATACTTAGTATACCTTACAGAGACTATCGTAAATTAGATGGAGATTTTCAATTAACTACGAGAAGAATACTAATTCTTAAATTCATAGATCACCGGCATCATCAAAATTTTAATTTTAAATCCCAAGTCACACAAGTCTATACTTTATGTATGACTAATGCTAATAAGCATTAAAGCCGGCTATTTAGTACTTGTTTTAGAAAAGTGACAGATTGAATACAAAATAGAAAAGTTGTCAAAAGACTACGGATTTAAAAGACTATATAAATTTAACTACTATCTAGTTGCTAAAAAAGTACTTAAAACTGCTGATAATAATAAGAGTTAATTAGATATACAGAATACAAAAAAGTGGTTTATGAGTTTTGAGAACATTCTTATAGTTGTTTGAAAGTTGACAAGTTGTTGTAAAAGATACTTTTTTTAACAAGTTTTTTAGACTGTTGTTTGTAAAAAAGCCTAAAACTGGATTGGTTTGGCGGAAGTTCAGGTGTTGTTGAACAACATCATCAGAGGGAACGGAAACCAAAGTAAGATTTTACAACTATTAATTATATCTGTAAAATTATACATTAATCAAAGTTATAAGCAAAAAATTGTCTTATATAATATGCTCTAAAATCGGCCAAATTCTAATCTACCTAAATCTCTAGAAAATGTCAAGAATTTGAAGTTAAAGGCAAATAATGCACAAATTTCCTATAAATGTCCTAAAAATTGGTCAGTTTTTGCCAAATTTTTTTCTAAATCTCTAGAAAATGTCAATGATTTGAAGATAAAATCAAACAATACTCAATTGTCTTATAAAATGCTCTAAAAATCGATCAATTTTTTGCCAAATTCTTATCTAAATTTCTAAAAAATATCAAGAATTTGAAGTTAAAAGCAAACAATACATATTTACTTACTCAATTGTCTTATAAAATGGAATGAGCTAAAATCGGTCAATTTTTCGTAAATTCTAATCTAAATTTCGATAAAATACACTATCAAGATCTTATTTAGTTTTTAAAATTAGATCGCAGACCTTAAAACTCTCCATAAGACAAAAATTTGGTCAAAAAATTGATGATTCAGCAGCATCAACTAAAATTAAAAAATGAAGCTTAATTAATGATAAAAAGGAGCTGATAGTTATTGAAGTTTCGTTTTTATTTTATTACAAGATTTTGAAAATTTTTGAAAAATATTTGAGTTCAAATTGAAATAGAAAGCTTCGATTTGAATTTGAGGATCGAAAGCTTCGATTGTTCAAATATAACTATTTTTGATGTAATTTACATTTTTTAAGCTTGACCTCAAGTTCCTGTAACAATATCGGGGGAGTTGGTCGAAAATCTTCCAGTACGAATTGTCATCAGAATCAAAATCACCAAAACCAGCAAAATCAACTGGCTGGTGGAGGTGTGATGCCCTATGGCTCAAACCCAAGATGTTGGCCACATGACATGAGGTTCGATTCAATCCTGGCTTTGGAAACAAATGCTTGGCAGGTCAGTAAAAAAAAATTTAAAAAATTCATTTATCACACTATTTAGTATCTACAGTAAATATAATGAATAATGTAGTATACAGTAGATACAGTAATTGCTTCAAATCGTCAACTTTTTCAATACAAAGTAAGGCAAAATTTTTACACTTTTTGCTCCTTTTTTGAGAAAAAGTCTTGAAGGCAAAAGTACGTTTAAATTGACACCATAAAAAAAGATAAACTACTACACTACTAATGTAATTGTAATTTGTAATCGAGCCTGCAATTTACTAGTCAGCAGCATTTTTACAATTTACAATTTACCAAATTCAAATCTGAACAAATTTCTTTTGACGAACCGACTTGAAATGAGTTTTTTCAAGTTCAGAAATATGACTGTTTTTGATGAAAACGGACACTTGGAAATTTTTAGTTTTTAAATCCAAGCTTTTTCTTACATTACTCGTTAAAAATGACGATTTCAATCTAAAGACCCATAGAAAATTGTAAAAAATTAGGTCGTCTAGCTAATGGTTTCAGTCATATTACAAACATTAGATTAGACGATTTAGTTTTAGAATTATAAATATACACTATCTTGTTTTCTACCAACTTATGACATATTTTATGATTTAGTTTAGGTATATATATCTAGATCCATTTCAAACTAATTTTGATAATTTTTGCATCCAAAAAAAGCCGAATTTCAAAATCAAAGTCAAATTTTTATCGATAAAAATAAATTATAGATCTATAGAAATTTTACCTAATATATTGTATAACCCAGTTGGATGATTTTTTCTTGGCATGTCATAATTTCTGTATATGATATCTTTGTATACATTTTGTGTATTTTATCATCATTACGAGTATAATGTACTAGTATAATACCACACTATCTGTACTTGTACTTATCTTTAGTGGAACCAATTGTCTCAATTTTCCCCTGTGGGGACTTGAGCCCTCAAGTATTTTTCAAAAATGTAGATTTACTTTAGTTATAAGGTACTCCTATAACTATATACTAGTATATAAACATATAAATCTAAAGTATTTCCTATCTTTCAAGATTTTTTACATACCTAGGTAGCATAAAGTGATCATCAAGAACTTTTAAAGAGAGTGACTATGGATTATATTGGCATAAGAATCATCTCATTTACTCAAGTAGCAATTACGCAATGAATTTTTTTTTTCATCTTCTTACTTTTTGAAATCATGTTGGTTCAATTTCGATCCAATAAAGAGGTAAAAAAGAGCCGAAAAACTGACAATCAACTTGGGCAAGTATACCTATCTGTATATACTGTAACTACATCAGTATCAATGAATAAGCAATTAACTAGAGTATCTAATAGTAAGATACTCAGGTATTATTTTAATTTTAATTTTAAATTGAAGATTGTACACTTGAAACTTGAAAAGTCTGTCAAAATGAAGAAGCTCAAGAATTAGACATGTAGATTTAATGGAAATCTATCTAAACTCTAAACGTACACTTAAGATGAGGTATTTTAATTGCAATTTTTTTGGCAAATCCGAGTAGAGAACATACCTAGTATAGTGTATAGTTAATTAATATAGATTGATCTGATCATTATTACCTACTGCCTAGTGCTTACTATTTTTTAAAAAAAATTGACAGCAATTTACAGAATATTTGATAATTTTTTGCCATTTTTTTTACATTTAACTCTAAATGGATTTTTTTATTTTTTTATAATAGATTTATATCGTCGTCCTTCAGAACTATTAGAGAGATAATTGTAATTACCAATACTAGTCTAGTTTTAGTTATAAAAGGGTACAATCAGTACCTACTTTGTTAGTTATTGTTTTCAAATACACAGTATTACCTTTTAGATTAGACATTTTATTATGTAATTGGATAACAAAGTTCAAATGTTTTTAAGTGCTATTACAATGTACTAGCATTACTGTCTATACCACAGTTCCTGCAATTATCTATAGTTTCAAAATGAAACCTTTAAATTAGAATTGTCCATAATTGTCTTGTGTTTAAAATTGTGCTTAAAAATGATTAAAAATGGTTAAAAACTTGAGCCTAAAAAGGATAAAAATTTGATTAAAGAAATCCCAAAGTAAGGTTGAAAAAAGAGTTCAAAAAACCTCATTTCTATTGTTCAATTTGGCCAGAATTCAGAATGTGTTCTGTGACTGACATTTCAATCTAAAGAACTGAACGTAGAAAAGACTATCGAGGTCTTTTTGTTATACTTTTTGTACTCACTTATACCTACCTATATGAACAGATTGTAATTGATCTGCCACTACTAGTATACTCGTATACATGTTAAGTATATGGATGATCTAGTACAAGATCATCTGTAAAATAAAACAGATTTCACAATAAACATTTGGTTTGCCGTTTGTATTTTGTCATTTCGGTTCAATTTCCACTTTATACGCATCATTAGAACTCAATAGGTGTTTGTTTCATTTTCAAATTCCCCTCAGATTGAACTGCTGCGGAAAGACCGCAGGTTTTGTCAAAACACGATGAAAAAAACCAATCCGAAACCGGTGACACTTTTTACTTTTTAGTGTAAAACAAGCAAAGATTTAGATATTTCAAAAAAAGGTAAATACAGTTTACAGAAGTTTCAGACCACAAATCTTTTTAGAAAAAAAAAACAAATTTTTGCTTAGCAAACTTAAAAATGGCAATTTAATACCATTTATGTACATTCGAGAAAATTTTGAAATTTTTGTTGAAAATTTGGAAAATTTATTTAAGAATATTTAGGACTATTTATCAGAATATGAATACGGTAGGTAAGGTACTAGTACTACTAATATGATAAAAATTTCTTTTAAATTTAAAACAGGGTTGTTATCAACGTATTTTTTATGGTTTTCTGAGAAATAAAATTGGGATTTAGTTTGGACTTTGACGTTTGAAATCAGAAAGTACATTATGCAAGTATGTGTGATTTTGGGTTTAGAGTTTAGGTTTTGAAATGCCTCATACGAAGATTCTATGACAAGTGGTCGAAAAAAAAAATTTCCCGACAACTGGTCGAAAATACGACTGATCGAAAAGACAACTGATCGAATAAAAAACGACGACTGATCGAAATTGTGTATTATGACCAATAGTCTTCAAAAATGAATTTTGATTTACTAAAATAGAGCTTTTAAATACATATCTAGCTAAGATTAACTAAAATTTTAAACAAAAATGCAGGTTTCTAGATGCAACGTTATTTTACTTAAGAGGGAACTGGATTTCTTTACGATTTCAATTGATATAGTATATATATACAAAATATTTTGCCTATCTAGAGTAGAAAAGTTTGCAAAATTTTTTGAATCTCATAATAAATCTTTCTGACCTCTTTGCATACTCTTGTGTAATATGTATTTATGGCTTATATTCATGCTTGGATTTGTACACATTCCCCTCCATTTGGAATAGTTTAAGGGGTCAAAAAGTTTTATTAGGAAATTAAATTTCGATAAAAGCAATTAAAAGTTCAACTCAAATTCTACACCATCATTTATACTCAAACTATACTCAATAATAAATACTTTATGTTATAATGAGTTAAAATATATATACCAACTTAATTTTGTTAACGTTTAAAAATTATATAATTTTTGTGTTTTAATAATGTATTGTGTCGTAAGGCAAGTCTTGTTCTAAGATCAATCCGAATTTTGAATAAATTAAAAATTCTTTCCCCCATAGGCATTGCTCACTATAAATTAAAGATAATGCATACAGCACAGCCAATTAAATTTTTATCTAACCCCATTACTTTTCTTCTGGTTTTGTTTATTTTGGTTTTTTTCTTTTGATATTTCAAAAGAAATTAACAAATTAGTTAGGTATTTGTGAAATTTTAGCCTAATTATCAATTCAGGTAAAATTTTAACGGTAAAATTTCAACGGTATTATATTTAATGGCTTGAATCTGGCAAACTAAACTTTTAAAGACGTTTTCGGCCAAACCAAATTAAGGTTAATGTTACAATATACATACTGTAGTCATTTTTTCTTGGATAGAATATAATATTTTCTGTTGTTCATTAGTACTACTCGTAATATTAGTATTGTCTATGCTACAAATATAAATATAAATTTTAATGCCCCTAACTAACTTAAAAAAGGAGAGGGGCATATAGTGTACATAGTACATATATCTGTAGGCTGTAGGTACAATTGATCATTTGAGAACGCACGGTGTGATGTGAAGATAAAGTTGCATTGTCTTGACTTGGGAATTTGAAGCAAAATAATAATATGAGATATGCAATTGAATTTGGGATTTGGGACAAAATTTTAGTACCTACCTATCAGTAGACCTATTGAATCCTGGAGTTTCTGGGGATTAAAACTTCTCCTCGATTCTTAGAATTAGAATTAATGCCAAATATTTGCTCTAACTATAAGATTTGTCCAAACAAACTCATAAGGTTCATAATAAAGTGTTCCCGTACAACGCGTAGCTACTAGGTATGTTACATATGTAAGGTTATGAATAGGAACCTTTTGGAACTATACAAGATACACGTTTAAGTAGAGTAACCAGAGTTGTGTTGATAAGATTTCTTTTTTGCATGTTAAAAATTATGCATCTCTAACTTTAAATCTAAAAACATTTATAATCAAATTTTTTATGTTAAACAGACTAAAATTTAGCGGTATAATCTAATTTGTGACAATTTTTACTAAAAGTTTAATGAACTAAAATTCGATTTTTTGAAATCCAATTTGTACCTAGTCCAAGTTAGAATCTAATTATTCTAACAATAATTGAAAAGCGAAACAGCCTTCTTGACAATGAGTCGTGATGTGATATTAACAATAAAACAAAAAAAGAATTAATTAACAAATTTTAAAAATTAACAGTTAATTACAATTAATTTAAACTATAGCTTCACGAGTTCGGTCAGAGTTTTCTACTTTTCAGGATAATAAACGGATAATATATAAATTATTTGACTTAAGATTAAATGGATTAGAAAGAATCCCGGTCTCGGTTGAACTTAGATTGTGATATATAGTTGCCAATAAAATGAACCTTAACTTTTGAATGTTTAATATTTAATGTTATCATATGAATCATTTTGAACTAACTAGGTATTAGGTAGTATTTTATAGTTAGAAAATATATTTATTAAAATATTTATTAAAGTCCTTGGATTATTAATGCTACTTATCCCACCAAAATGTGAGAAAAATTTACGAATTTAATATTTGAGCCTCTATAAATGAGGCTCAAATTTATGAATTTTATATTCCCGCACCGAATTTGATATACAGATATTATTTGAACTCGTATTCTCAAGACGAATTAATTGATACCGTATTACCCATAATATGAAAATAGACATAAAAAATGACTCCGTGAAAATCCACTGATTTTGTTATCTCAATCAGAGACTTTTTGTAAGAACGATTAAGAAATTATTTGATCAGATTTTTTTCTCTGGAAAGTTTTCAACCATTAAGTAATGTTACCTTTCTACAATTGACAGAGTTCAGGGTAATTCAATCAACGTAATTTAAATAGAAACAGGATATTCTCCACTGGCAATACAGAATAGTTAATATACTGATATACGTACTTACTTATGTGCCAATATCCTTTTTAACCCTAGCTATATCTACGATACGAGTACCCTACAGATACATATATCATAATTTCACGCTTTCAATATGTTGGGTACATATAGAAAGAAAAATAAGGGTGTTCGAGTTTCTGGGCCGGCTCGTAATCCATAGAGTTGGTACTAATACTTATTGTACCCTACCCTACGTACGAAATATTTAAGTATTTAAAAGAATGACTAAATTTTTGTTATTAAAACTAACAAGTGTCTTAAGCTGTAAAATTAATCCTTGAAGATACAAATTAAATTAACTTTTTTCAAAAACAAAAAAATTATTTTGATTTATTTTGATAGTCATTCTTGTATATTCATACATGTACATACAATACATTCATTTCAGTACCAATATATCTTAATGTTGAGGAGTAAATAATAGTGCCAAGTCGCCAAGTGCCAGGTATTGAATTCTGCCCACAAACAGATATAATTTAGGGTAGAGTACTGTTTATGAAAATGTTTATGAAAAATTATGATAAAATACAGTATTAAACGAAAATGAATACTCGAGACTCGGGACTCGGATAGAGATGGCAATTCGTGTATTATCGCACGGAAATACACGCTCGTGTATTTTGGATTATCGAGTCGAGTCGATAAACGTGTAATTCGTGTAAATGCTATTTTGAATGAAAAAATGCTTTTAAGTTTATGATAACGTAATTTAAGTTTAACATTTACAAAAATTTTGACATATTACCCGCCGATGACCAAAAAACCCGCCAAATCTAATTTTGCGGGTATTCTATATTGATCGTTTTTTCGATTTTTTCACGGTTTTTGACTATAAACAACAATATCGAAATAAACTGGTATTACTTTGTATTTTTGTTTTTTTGTACTTTGTTTTATTAATTTGACTTTTTTAATGTTTTTGACTTATAAGTATAAGTACATGTAAGATATAAGGTATGGCTTTTTTATTGCCCCTAATCAAACACAATCTAACCTAATCTAGCTATTATAATTATAACATTATGGTATCTCTTAACAGAGGTAGATTAGATAATAGGTAGATATAGTGTACAATTAATTTGAAGGAAACCTACTGCTAATTGACGAGATTCTCTAATACCAATATCATGTTTATTGCCTTCCAATCCCTATAGTAAAAGATGATAAATAGTTGAGTCTGAGAGATCGGGGAAAGACAATGTGTGTCCTTTTGGTATCGTTCAAGAATTGTCACCTGGAATATTTCTTAAACAGAATTATGAAGTCTTGCCAATTGGCAATTATTATCGCTTATAATATAGTAATTTATTTAAAGCAATGTTTCGTGAATCGTGATTAATTATTATGACTAAATTCGTCTCCAAAACTTGAACTTGGACAATAAATTGTGAATTCTCTCTCAAACCTTATTAGTTCAGTAATGTGGAGTCGAAATCATACCATTATAGACCTAGGGTACTGTACTGGGTATTTAAACTAGCTGACAAAGTAGCTTAAGCTTTGCCTTAAAGTGGTTTGAGGTTTGATTCGAATGATCTGTATCTATTCTGATATATACTTTTCCCCTTACCCAAAAGTTATAAAGATAACAGACAAAATATTATC
>JAQIXA010001883.1:0-21241 GCA_034699045.1 Nanhermannia cf. coronata Gr-Ori-00579
AGCTTCAGTTGCGTGAGAATTTTAGCTCGCTTTCGAAGATACTACCTAGCTATCGTAGCTCCATCAAGAAATTGAAAACATTACCTGGCGCTTTTAACCACATCCCCTTAAGGCAACTCTTACTACTATACTGTAGACACTAGACACTAGAGCAGAAATGTTTTTTTTCGAATATAAAGATATTTAAAATTTAACCCAAAATATATAAAAGATTATTTATCAAAGATATAAAAGATATTGATCAAAGATATTTAAAATAGTATCTAGGTAAAAGAAACCTGTAATAAATTAAATTATTTAATATGCTAAAAAATAAATATTAATTTAAAACTCTGATAAATATAAAACTGATTTGATATTTAATTGATATTAAAATTTCAATATTTTAAAACTTACATTATTCTTTTCTTATGCATCTGCTCTATATTTTATATTCTTTCCAAAAGTTCCAAAAAAACTTAAAAACAGTAGTTTGAAATTTTGTGAATAAAAGCTTTTTTAAATAATAATAAATTAATTGTGTAATACTATTATGCACTGAAGGACTCGGATGGAGTAATTTAAAACAATTACTCTACCTACTTACTTTGCAAGAAAAGTAATCAATACAATACAACGATTAAACAATTGGTTTAAATTTAAATCAGCTCTCGCTCATTTCTTTCTCATTCTCTCATTAGTAAGCTAAGCATGTTTGAGCTTGTTTAAAAGTTATTAAAGATAAAGTCCCTTTTATTTATGAAATTACAAGTTAAAAGGTAAATAAAATAGCTCTAGTTAATACACTACTGCATTACAATTACAATACAATACTCAATACAGGTACAGGACTGAAATTTTTTACTCTTGTATACACATACTACATACAGCATTCAGCACAGCATGTAGTCTAGGTAGTAGTAGGTACAATACAATACAAGGTACATACCTAGGTATCCAACTTTTAAATAGAATAGAAGATGAATTTGAGGCTATTTGAGCTATTTAATATTTAAATTTTAAGTCAATATGTATTCCTTTTTTCCATTTTACTATTCGTGACAAGTAAAAAATAAAAATCATGCCTATATTATTAATTATTATATGTATTATAAATAAGGTATAGGTATTGTCTTGTCTATCTTGCCTTTGGTTATTTATTATGAATATTCAAATTTACTAATTTGAATTATTGACTATACTTAATTTTATACTTAAAATACAATTCATATATTAACTTCTTGCTGATTCTGATTTCTTCAAGTTTTTGTTAATATGTATTTTTTGCTGATACATAACATAACTCTACCTAATGTTTCCCCCTAACGCCTTGCTAAGCATATATGTAGCTATGTAGTTACATTATAAAAATATTATACAAAAAACACATGGTTTGATATGATCGAAAATCGGCACATCACATTATTTCTGTGAACTGAAACCAATTTCGGTTTGATTCTATGTCAACTCGACAGAGTCAACTCGCCAAAGTATAAACTCGACAAAAACAAACTCGTCAGAGACAACTCAACAAAGTACAAACTCGCCAAAGTGCAAACTTGACAAAATACAAACTCAACAATGTATAAACGCGACAAGTACAAACTCGACAAAGTACAAACTGGACAACATTAGTAAAAGTACGAGTTTTTACGCTTAGGAATACATTATACAGTATGTAGTAACAACAAAATCATATCTACTACCTACTTATATTTTTTATGAAATTTTTTACAAAATTTCCAAAATTTTACTAAATCTTTCTAAATACACACATTTACATTGAACTTGATAAGTTCGCCTTACAGTAGTTCAATATAAATGTGTGTATTTAGAAAGACAACTTTTGGAAATTTTGTCAAAAATTTTCATAAAAAAAACAAGTAGGTAGATATAGTATAATTTTGTTGTTACTACATACCGTATAAATGTATTCCTAATCGTAAATACTCGTACTTTTACTAATGTTGTCCAGTTTGTACCTACTTTGTCAAGTTTGTTCTGTCGAGTTTGTACTTTGGCGAGTTTTCCTTTGGCGAGCTGACTGGACACGAAAAGAATAATACAAATTGTAATCTTTTGCTTATTAATAAAGGACCGTAGTCCAAGGGGACACGTAATATCTGAGATATTAGAAACGGAAAAGTCATATGTCGAGTCACTTCGCATACTTGTTAAGGTAGGATACATTCCAACATTTTTAAGATTTTTAAGATTTCATTAAAGCTTATAAAATTGTAAATTTTCAAAATTTTATAGAGATACATTGAACCTCTCAAGTATTCAGCAGAGGGTGAAATTCCTTTAATTGATCCAGGTCTTGTAGACGATATATTTTTTCAGGTAATGTTGGTAATCCATAATATAGACTAGTAAGTATATATGTACAAGCATCACATAGTACAAAGTAGAAGTATTTTATGTCAAACTCAAGCTAAAAATAAGGATAACTTTATCTTTATCTTTAAATCCAAAAAAACGTAGATTCCAACAATTTTATGGCATCATGAGCAACTCTTGACTCTTTTGTTGCAAAAGCAACTGGCTAACGATACTCAGGCGAGCGTGGGTGATGTGGGTGATGTCCTTCTTGATACGGTAATTTATTTTCGAAATATTTTTTCTATTAAAAATTGACATATTGCTGTAGCATTGATAAATTGAGATTGGGGATTAAAATTAAATTTGAATTTGAATGCAATTCGATAATGAAATGATGACAAGTTGACTGGGATGGCTCCTCTAATGTTGTTATTTTATAGCATACTTTTCTAAAATATTTATAATTTTTAAAACAGTTCCGACAAAATTCTCTACTTGAAACCTATACACTTTTTGTTAACAACTGGAAATGTGCCAAAGGTTTGTATAATATTTACTCTATACAGAGGATATAGTATCTAATGATACTACGTATGTACATATATTTATTACATGGTTATAATGTACAAAAGTAGTATATGTATGTAACATATAATTACCAACTAATATTTTAAAGGTTCTTTGAAAATGGCTGTTGCTTCAAAACCATCATTGGCCAGGTTTCTAGAGGTAAGTTTCCACTTATTGTATGGCTTAAAAAACCGAATAGGTTTAACTTATTATAATACTTTATGTATTATTCATATTCAAGTTACAAACTCGTCAGCACAAAGGAAAATTAACTGTCGACTCACTTCTAATCATGCCAATTCAAAGAATTCCAAGATATGAACTCTTAATTAAGGTTCGGTTTTTAAATGCTTGGTAATTTATACGTACCAGTTGCTTAATTCATTCAAATTTATAGGAGTTATTAAAGCACACAAACTCAGATCATGAGGATTTTGGGAAACTAAATCAAGCTCTTGATCGAGTTAAAAAATTTGCGACAAAGATCAACTATGCTGATTCGGTAAGTCATGGTTACGTGTTCTATTCTAAATTCTAGCATAGCCATTAGTTATAGCATAAACGATATGTTTTTTTTTTAATTCTAGAATCGTGAAGTGGATATAGAAGGGCTAACAAATGGTTTGGGTCATTTGGTTCGTCAGGACGTGGTCACGCTCTCCTCAAATTCAAATGGGAGAAAAGAGAGGACGATATTTTTATTTGCTGATTCTCTTGTGATTACCTCAATCAAAAGGAAAAGTGCGATGAGAAAACCATCGTAAGTACCTCCATACCTGTTTTTTTTTATTTTAATTACCAATATAAATACCAGATATTTACACTTAATAAACTTGCATTTCCTTATACCTTGATAAAATTGGGTTCTAAATAGGTATTTTGGATGTCGTTTGTATTATTTTTCATAACGTTTTGTATGAGATACTTTGTACATGTGTGATTTAAGCTGTTGTCGAAGAAAGAATATTAAAAAATGTTTGAAGTTCAAATCAAAATAGAATTTAATTTCGTTTCGTTTCACTGCCTCTATTTTTTATATTGAACATGTTTTCTATCCATTTTTTTCGCACATTTCATTTCATATTTCGTTCTCGTATTGACTATTTGATTTTTCATATTTTGAAGATCGAACGTGCTACTTGGAAACTTCCGTGAGGGAATGAATTTGGAAGGCTTCAAGTTCAAACTTATGAGCAAAATTCAGCTGACAGATGTACACATTTTGACGCCGAGTAGTGGTGTAGAGGAGAATGAGCTGGTCTCGGTGGGATCATCAGCATCCTCGTCAGGCAATTTGGCGAGTGGCGGTGGTGGTAGTGGGACAAACCGAAGTTTTTGGTCTGAGGATGTTGAGGATATGAGGACCATCAATCGGATGATGGATTTGGCCAGCATGCTTAAATATCCACATCAGGCCCTCGATGATGTATTGAAAGAGATTGCAAATGGGTTAAAATATCACCAAGGTCAAGGTATTTCCTTAATTGAATTCAAATTTGCTTTAGGTCTCGATATAAGAAGTATGTATTATACTTTCCTATATACTCGTACATACTATAGTGAATATAAAATATTTCTAAAAATTGTCAAAATTAACAGGGGACACCATCGAATTTGAAATCAAGTCACCAGAATATAGGTAAGAATTTAACAGTTATTATCATTTTGAATAAATTACTGATAATTGATATTGATAATCCTTAACATCGCATCCTATCTGTAATTTACGAATCTATGTATGTAAATATCTACCTATCTGTAGTACCTAATACCTATTATATACTTAAGATTTTAAATATCTTTACAAGTATCCATAATCCTAACAAAAGTTTAAAAGTTTTAACTTATTTTAAAGATGGAAAATGATTATAATTTTAATAGTTAGGGTACCCTTACTTTACTTTACGGATATATCTGTAATTTTCAATCTAGATTTAAAAAAGAAATTTCTTACTAATGCAGTATTACCTATATATTATTATCTATTATCAGTATATAAGGGTTCATTGCCTATTAAAATTTAAACTTATACAGATACTTTATACATGTACTATTCAATTTAGCAATGAGGCTTACAAGGTTCATTTTGGAACAATTGAAAAGAAAAATCTTTGGCTCGAAGCATTTCAAGAAACATTGGGGAAATATGGTAAGTCAAAGTCTATAATTTTACTTTTTTTACGAGTATGAGACCTAACTTAAGTATATCTTGTTGTAGTGTTAGATCAAGTCGAGAGGTTTAAGAAATCAATAAGTTTATTATTAGATAATATGGGAATTGAATTTGTAGTTAGTTTCACAGTCATTTTCTAAGAATTACAGTTTAAAGTTTAATGTTAAATAATCGAATGAAATCTGAAGGGTGGTGTATGGAAAATAAAATTATGTCGGAATTTGAGATCTCAGTTAAGGGCAAAAAATTGCAAGGACTCTGAACAGCAGGAAATCAGAGGTGTATTATAGTTATAGGTAGGTACCTAGCTCTTAGCTGAGGTTTTTTAAAAAGAGTTTGAGTAAATAAAAAAGTACATCTATCACTAATATTTTAAACTTAAAATATATTACATTGTCTGCCAAGCAATAAGTTAAAACTCATTTTTTGAGAGTTGAAGCTGATCCGAATCTGTCCATTTTTTCTTTCTATTATGTATTACTTCTTATACTATTAGTACGAGTAGGTAGGTAGGTAGGTATTACATAGTAGGTACAGGCAAAACTTGCACTTTTCTTATACCTACTTAACTTAAATTATCCAACTTGAATCGCTCCAACACTTGAATACTTATATACCCAACTATTAATATGTAGAGTTAAAGTCTAAAGTTATGTATGCTCTCTCGAACATGAGTCATGCCTAATTTTTTTTTCTACTTTTTACTTTTTTACTTTTACCATCCTTCAACTTCAAGCTCTAACTTAAAGGAAAATGCTCAACTTATCCTTAATAGTTTTATATTTTATCGAAAGAATCTGCTGAGTTGCATAATGGAAGACATGTAACGTAAAGCTACAGCTACAGCTACAGTAAAGTGATAAAAGGGTCAGATATTTCTATTAATTGAGTTTTAAATTCCTGGTTCACTCAAACTGTTATGGTCTAACATAAGTACAATATACATATAGTATATTACAGATACTAATAGTATTCTGTAGATAGACATTTTGGTATTTTGGAATAGTAATTAAAATTAAAATGAAATGTAATTTTCCCCATTCTAGTAAGGTATGGTTTTGGCAAGCTGCCTCAAGTTCAATTTATACAGGCTTTGCCTATACGAAAAACACGGGCAGGTCTGCAACTCTCTTGTGCTGCTCCAGTCAAGGTTTCAAAAACTATCGAGATGAACGATGTTTGGGTCGCAAATTCAGATGGATACGTGGGACAAATATGCATTCTGACGTTACATCCAGAACCCTCAATCACTTCGGTTTGTACTTAATTTTTCCACAATTCTTAGCTCGCCATTTGCTAGTAATGCTATACTGTAGTATAAATGTATTGGTAAAAGTTCTATATCTAGAATAAGTTGATCTGAAAAACGAAAACAATCATATTTAATTCACATAGATTTTACTGAAATTTCAACTTTCAACTATCACCTTTACTGTGAAAGATAAGTTGATCTTAAAAGCAACTATGGTAGGTATCTAAAATAAACATGGTATACCACCTTTGGTCATATGAAATGATGTGTTGAATTTTGAAACTATTATTAGAAATGAATTAGAAAATATAAAGAAAAAAGTAAAGCTGTTCTAATCCTTTCTCCACTACTATCATCTCAAAGAATTCTAGAATGAGTTTTTAAAACCCAGCAAGATTTTAAAAAAATTTGTGATATTTTCAACTTTTTTCTTACTTTAATGAGAGATATAGGATATTATGATAAATTTATGTATCAATACTTACCTATTGCCTATCGCCTCCTGACAACTGAAGTTTATTAAAATGTGAGTTTTTCTGATGGTTACGACCATTTTATTTTATTAAATTCATCAATACTAAATTTATTAACTATTTGACCAAAGATATAGAGCAATATAAACGCCTATAAAAATCCTATTAATAGCTAATTTATGTAAATTCTAAATTCACACAAATATGCTAGCAGCTAATATCTATATTTCATTTTTATGCTTACACGAGTACCCTACTATTACAGTATAAGTACTGGTTTAATAGTAGGGTACTGCCTACAAGTAATAATATTTTACTACTATTGGAATAGAGGTGTATTTTTATAGTTTTGTGTATGTACCTTCCCATAATATCAGCATCATTTCTTCGCAGTTTAAATAAAAACAATTTTTTTTGCATCTAATTTTATAACCGTTTCTTTATTATTTTATGCAGTGTAATGGAGTATGCAATTCAAGAATTACATGTATAATTTCCATACCACCTGGGATGGTTCAAGTACAACAAAACCAGCTTCAACACCAACTGATGACGACATCGTTAGCTGTACCAGCAGCCAAAATTGTTGATCTTACATCACTTGGTTATGAAAGTGAAG
Source organism: Nanhermannia cf. coronata Gr-Ori-00579 (assembly GCA_034699045.1). Taxonomy (NCBI): domain Eukaryota; kingdom Metazoa; phylum Arthropoda; class Arachnida; order Sarcoptiformes; family Nanhermanniidae; genus Nanhermannia; species Nanhermannia cf. coronata Gr-Ori-00579. The sequence goes on from JAQIXA010001883.1 coordinate 7,389, forward strand.
ATGAAATACACAAAAGTAATTAAATACTTATATTAGCTTATACATACTATTAAACCATAAGCATACCAAGGTTATTTTTTCCTTCCATATGTTTATTTATAAATTAAAAGAGTAAAGGTGAATAATCCATTCGAGCTCTGTTCTCTCTGTTTTTTTAATCAAAACCTTTCAATTCTCTATCTCCTTTTTCTTTGCATATTTTTTTTACCTGACTATTCTCAACTGATGCTGCAAAAGAGCTGAAACCAAGTGGTGGTGTTGAGCATTGGAGTGTTTGGCTGGGGACTGAGGATGGTATGCTTCATATTTATGACTGCTCGGATTCAGTACGAGTTAAGAAAAATCGGCACAAAATTCAACATAAATCTCCACTTCAATGTATACTGTAAGTAAAGTATTTATAAAGAAAAATAAAAAAAAAATGTTCCTGCTTTTTTCTCTGGAAAAGTAAATAAAGCCTCTCACGAAACGAAATGTCTTTCGCTATTCTATACTTTAAGTATACATACTTCTAATAAATATTTTACTTTTATTGCCAAAAATAAAGGTATTTTGACAACCGAGTCTTCGTAGCATTGCTGAATGGGGATGTGGCGATCTACAGTAGAAACCAAAGTAAGCACTTCGATACCTAAGTACTTAACTATAAAGTCTAAAAACCTAAAAAAAAGTCATTAAAATAAAAATGCTCAAATTTGGTTACCTAAATTATTTCAGCTTTTTTTATTAGCCCTCATATGAAAAAAATCGGGCGAATATGCCCGTTTTTCACCAAATTCTTAATTAATGGACATTCGATCGAAATATTCGATACACTTTAATGCTAAATGTACAGATAGATAATACGAGTATTTTGTACATAGTATGTTAGTACATACCTTCTATACAAGTAGATATCAATTTTAAACAAATAACGTGTAAAGAGAAATTTGTGATGCTGCTATTTTTTTAATTTGAACACTTTAGATGGAAAAGGATGGCTTGTAAACGAACCTAATTGGATAACAATGGGATCACCATCTATTCCAGTGAGTAAAATGATGGCTATTGGAAATGCAATCTGGTGTGCTTGTGGATCTTTGCTAAAAATCTACGTAGAAACTGGAGGCTGTATCGAGTTGCTTAACTCGATCCACATTGTAATGGACTCGGCTAATTGCTCTGGCCCCTTGAGTTCTACAGGTATTTATACTAATTAATTAATTAAATAACTAAATCATAACAATAAAGACTTGAATATTTAATGAGGATCTGTTTATCTGTATCCTAATGTCTTCAGGTGCTCGAGGAATCTCAAATATGATTGCTTCAGAGGATTGTGTCTGGGTTTCTGTGCACGGATCCAGCTCTTTGAAATGTTTTCACATCAAAACTTGTGAACTTTTGTTCGAAATAAATATTTCTAGTGAAGTCTCTAAAGTACTTGCAGGTATTTGTCGATACTGTAAAAAATTATTCTAATTCTAAAATAAAATATAAACATTTCCCTCGCTTTTTTCCCATTTTTAATTAGGCTCTGATGATATAATTCGTCAACACAAGATAGCTTGTCTGAGAATCACGGCGCTTCTAGTCACTCCAGAAAAAACTCTATGGATTGGGACCAGTGCCGGCGTCATTCTTACTTTGAGCCAGGCTGGAAAAGATTCCAAGAAAAAATCCCCGGCCGCTTTGTAAAAAAACCTAAATCTGTGCCTCATCTAATGTTAGATTAATTAAAAATGTTTTTTTTATATTTTTCCAGGGCTTATGGGCATACGGGACAGGTTCGATTTCTCACATGCTGTGTTTCCAGAGATTCCTGGACAATTATAAGTGGCGGTGATGGCTATGATCGTAAGTCTTGCATCTTTTAATTGCAAAAGTAAAACAAATTTGAGTAAACAAATTTCTTTAACATATATTTTTGCCAATTAAAATAGGATTTAGACCACTTTATCCATCACCAAATTCATCTTTTTCTTCGATTGCAAATTTTCTTGGGGATAGTAGTGGCAATGATTCTTCTGGACGAGAGGACTCGACAAATCACTTGTTGATTTGGAAAATTGCAAGAATTGTATAAGAATTCTACTTAAATACATATTTCTTTTAATTTTTGTATATTTTGAATCTTTCTTCAAGTAAAGTATTAATTATTAAGGGTAAAATTGCACAATTGTAGGATTCTTGATTTTAGTATAATCAATTTCACAATTTTATATTTTATATTCTACATTAAAATACTTTTAACAATTTTAAACTTTTTAAATCTCTATTTATTATAAATACTTATCAAGTTGTACCTTTTAATAGACGTATAATGCACGAAAATAAGTCGGTACTTGTCGTGTAATTGTAATTGTATTACAAACAAAACACCATACCTACTATTTTTGGCATATATACTGACTAAACCTGACTATATTACCTTAAAAAGTAATTATGCATTGTATAACTAGTAATTTATTCTTATAGCAAAAATTATCTATCCAGTTCTGAAAAACCCGATTGTGTCATCAACTTTAAAAGCACATACACTTAAAAATGAAGCAAGAATCGGGTTTTTTATAGCTGGGCTAATTTTAAAACTTGAAAATTTTGATTTACAAACATAATATTATACAGTATGTATACATTATAGTATAACTAGTTAAAGTTATAACTAGCCACCTAATCTATTTACAATTTACAAGATTATGGTTATGATCGAGAACCTTTATACTTTATTAATTCATATTACATTGATTGTAATTTTCTTATATGTTCTATACTAATTACTTATATTAGGTACAAGTATTTTAATTGTGAATTTATAGATTCAATTTTATGATCTTTAACATTTGCCATTTGCACTAGTATTGTACTACTAGTAATTTTTAAATTTATACATTATTATTCTTATCTAATACATGAATACTTTATTACTTAATATTCTTCACAATTATACAAGTATTATAGATATATACTTTAATTACAACCTAATTAATCAACTACTTAATTGAGATTTGAATCTCATAAGTGTTGCAGAATTTTAGCACTAGTCACTGTCTACAACATATTATATTATATTCTGTATTCTGAATTCTGAATAGCATATAGATTATGTTAAAAAATTATCGTGGTGTCTCAAACATTTCGTGGATCGTATGATTCATTTTTCTTTTGTTAAATAAAGTGAAAAATGCATTATGATGGTGAAGAACATTTTGAACATTAGTTTTCAATCTTTTTTTGATCCATAACTCTGCCTGCTCCTTTATAAAGACAAGTAGAGCCAAAAGTATCCCGAATAGATATAAAAAATAAGCCCCATTTAGATCATCAAGGGTCAATTTACGAGACTTGGGTTTAACTGAAATCAAATACTCGGCCGCATTCCGACATTGGAGGTTTTTTGGCCAACGATTTTGCTTCCATTTTTGCATTATCCCACTCGATATTGTATTTGAGATTCTTAAATAATAAGAGAAAGTTTATTTCGACTATACTGAACTACTGTGTTATTTTAGAGGTTTAAGTTTAATTACTGATAATCCAAAACTTGTTTAAATGGACTGTTTTGTTGTACAGCTAATGCTAAATTAAAGTATTTTAAATATAATCACAAAATAGTAGGTAGCTTATACATAAGTAGACATTTGAAAATAATTATGTATTTACTGACCAAATCCCACTGTAAAAAACTTTTCTTTGGCGATTGTCAATCTACAAGTTTTTGTTTTAAGGTAGTCAGTGTCAAGTACAACATCCAGATATGACAATTCCTAATAAATTATCAAAGGTTTAATGGACAATCATTATATGCTTGTTCAGAGTCTGAATATGCATTTACTTTAATGAATGCATATTTCCCACTAATGGCTTTGTGTGCCCCGTCAATGTCTTTTGTTACGAGTTGTGAATCTGTAACCCCATTCCCAATTATTTTGTATATGCCCGAACTTTGCTCTGACTAGAATTATAGAATTAATATTAATAAAAGAATTATTTTATATTTTTGCAAAGCATAGCATACATAATAGAATCCAAACCAAGCTTCCAAAAAAAAACAAAAAACCTAGTCCATTGAGTTAATTTTGGCCTTTTTTGCATAAAATTTGATCTTACATATTGTATTTATACGAGTAGGCTAATTTTCAAAATACATACTAGTTTTTAGGGTACTATTTTTAAAAATCGGGTACAAAACTTACTTTTTATGATAATTAGTTTGGTAAAAGATTACTTCTATTACGGATACCTATGGGTTATCTGTAGTTAATATATAAGTACCCGATCTTTTGAATAACTCTTTTTGGTAGATTTTAAGATTTTGGTATCTTTTCCTTATACTTATAGTGTATGTAGGTTATTGAAATATGAAATATGAATATGCAAGTTTAAGAAGAATACAGTACCTACAGTATAGGCATTCAGAAATACTCAATGGACACTTGACTAGATGTATTTTAATAAAGCGCCACATGATAGTAAAAAAATATGGAATATTTATGGAAACTTTAAAAAGTGTTTGATGAGCAGTATGTTTTCGAAATGTCCATTTCAACCTTTTGAACTGGGCAAGGTCATCCAATCTAGGTATTGAAATGAATGTAAATACATTTGTACATACTATACCTTCTATAACTAATACTAATAGTAAAAGAGTAAAATATTGAATGAAGTATTTTTAAAATAAATGTATCTTTTACCCATCTATAATGTTGTATAATTTTGGAGCACTCAAATATGAGATGAGAAATCCAATGTAGATATTCGACAAAATGACAGTACACCACCACCTATAATCATAATATAGATTACTTTGTTCCAGGTCATCATTTTAACAAGAAAGAAAACTAAAGCTAACTAACCATAAAAATATCATGAATCTGGTCGTTTTATTTATAGGTGAAGTTATACCTACAAAAATTATAAAGATATTAGCTTTCGTATTCGTATTTAATAACTTGCGATTTCGATTTTAATCTCAAATTTCACACCTTCTTGTAAAATGGATCCAATAATAAAAACAAAGATCCTCGAAAGCATATCTCGGAATTTGAAATTCTTTTTTTCCTCGCCTCTAATGTACAGAGAACAGAAATGCATTGCACAGAGTGTTGGAGCTAATATCAAGATGGTTGTAATGAGTAAAATCCAAACCTGGTCAAATTTGAATCTAAAATTACAACTAAAACTTATAACATTATAGAAGTAGAAATAAACCTAATCTACTATTATTATATCTCAGTATTTGCAATATATTTGTTTCAAATAGTTAATAGGTAAGTACCTACAAATAAAATTTAAAATTGAGCTCTAATAATAAGGATAAGAATAAGAACTCAAAAGTACATTTTTTATTAAACTTTCACCTTATTTATTTAGGTTAGATATAGTAGGTAGAAGTACAGATATACTGTAGAACTTCTACAACCGAAAATAATTACTCAAATACAAATACTGTAATATACAAGTTGATCAAATAAAGCAACTATTTTTGTATCTATTTAATTTGATTTGATTGACTTTCCTAAAAGGTGAAAGATCTAATACTGCTAAAGTTTAAGCTTGATTAGCAAAAAGGATTAAAAGAGTTTACTTGATTGCTTAAGGGTCTAAAAAAGACGGTTAATTTCTCATCTTCCATTGGAGCTGGTATTAATAAACCCGTAGGTTCTTCATGGAGTGCCTGTGTAAACTCTACAGCTAAAGCTCTCTCAAGGGTCACTGAAAAACTTGCAGCTCCCAAATCAGCTTCCTAATACAGTTATTAAACTTTTAATAATTGCCAGTTAGGAGTTAGGTAGATACAAACAGATTAAATTCAAAGATATAGGTATTACATTTCTATTGACCATTCCAATCATGCCATTAAACGAGCCATTTTTGAGTAAACTGCCCCAATTCCCGTCATAGGGGAGAAATATCTCCATTCTTTCAGAAAAATAGAATATTTTTCATTATATTATATTATAAAGATTTTAATTGTAGGGTTCCACAGTAGACTAAACTCATTTATATGTACTACTAGCTTATATAAACTATAAAAGGTAGGGTACTACAGTACAGATTATTTGCAAAATCGAATCGTATCTTAATAATATGCTTGAGATTACTTAAAATTATATTTTTCCTGTAAAGTATACAAAAAGTCGAATATAACGCCGGAAAAGGTTCCATTATTCATCAAGACAAATGGGGCTCTCTAAATTAAAAATAGTAGGTAGTATCAGTATACAGTAGAGTACCCTATATATAATGTATTATGAAAATCCACAAATTAGGTTTTCAACTCAATAATTACTTCGATTGTGACAACTTTGATTCCTCTTGCTGACTGCAGGTATTGAACACCTTCAATAATTTCTACTTTTGATATATCAAAAGTATTTTTGAGACAAAAAGTTTCCATTTTTACCAAGTCATCATATTTAATAAGGGTTTTGGCCAATATTTTGCTAGATAAACTAGAAAAGTAAATTTTCGCAAAAGTCAAATTTTAAAAATAATACTTTCAATATTTAAGAAAATATATTATGCTTAATAAAACTTAAATAGAACCTGATTCTTTGACTATATGGCCCTTTAAAATCTAAATATTTTGGTTTAGTCCTCTAAAATATGTTAAACAATATCAAATATCAAAAACAATTAAGATTTTTAAAGTATTTAAAGCATATTTTACGTTATTTACAGCCCTCTTATCCGGTATAATTGGTTTTAAATTTAAGCAGGTTATACAACGACCTCCAAGAAATATTGAACTATCAAGACTACACCTGATTTCCCAATCTGATTTTATTTTGCCATTCAAATCTGTGATTAACTTTGAATCTTTCCCATTTACTTTGCCTTGCAAAATTAAAAAAAATTAAATAAAATACTTGAGAATTTGAAAGATAAAATACATATCAATACTGATATACCCCAACTTGTAGTTGGATTCTCTGCCGAGATAAACAAGGGATTTTTATATTCAATTAAAATTGCAATTAGCAAAAAATTATAAATTTTAGTCTGAGACATATTATAAAAGTGAGTTCTAATCGGATTAATTTTTTTTAATTTATCCAGCTAACCTAGTGCAAATCTGGACTGGACTGACTCAATATATTTCAGGTTGAAGGGCAACATGAACATTTTGTGTAAAAAACATGAAAATAATAAAAAAATGGCAAACAATGCCCAGTAAATCTTATAATAGCACATTTCTTAAGAAAACTGAAAAAGATCCTTTGTAAATTATTTAGCAAGAACCACACTTTTCTGTTCTACCTAGAAAAGCATTAAATAATTCACAAAATATAAATGACATCAAAAGGTATTCTAAAAAAAGGAAATTTGGCAAAATAGAATAGATGCTAGTACTTACTACTTACTATGAGTAAGTAGCTACGTATAATATAACTGCATATATTATAAAGAGAAATTCTGATAGCTATCATGTAAAATAATAGCTATAGTGTGGTGTCTTTGATATGTAGTCGGTAAACAAAATGCGAAAGAGATTTACCAGAACTCATTAAATATTTAAAAAGCCTTAAAAATAAAAAAAACTGTTCTTGCATGATTTGTCTGACATGGGAACATTTTTGTGTGACAACGATGAGTTGCATATGAGACCATACCAAAAAGTGGTTCATATGAACAAAAAAAACTTTTGGCCAAAGTTAAAAGGTAAAGGTTCCATATGACCTGAACCTGATGAGGTGAGCGTTATGCGTAATCGTCCTATGTTTTAACATGGGATTTGTAGAAATCGAACGAATTCGATCTGCATTTCGAGCAGCTCTTTTAGTTGATTTCTTCATTTCTGATTTCTCCAAATCCCATGTTAAAGAATAGGAAGATTACTCATTGCATAGCTCACTTTAACCTTTGACTTTTGACCAAAAAATTTGACCATATCCTATACTCATTCTTTTAAACCTCCTACCTAGGTATATGGTCTCATGTTCAACTCCTAATGGTCACCCAAAAGTGTTTCCACTTGAGTCTGGTAATTTTGTATGTATTTGGTATTTTAACTAAATTCTAAGTATTGTAATTGATAGTACTGTAATTGTATGATAAATTTACACCTAAATGCTATAATAATTGCTTTATAATAATCTAGACCCTAAACCTATGCATTTTCGGGTATTTCATATTTCTAATTTCTAATTTCCATAATATAATAAGAGAGGTATTCTTTATTTACCCCAAGTTGTCATTTAATCATAATCATAATGACTTTTTTGTTATATACTCGGCTGGTTTATTTAGGTTTAGTTAGGTTAGAAATATGTAAATGTTTGTTTATATAAATAAACAATGTCTTTTTTCAAAAAAAAGGAAGAAAGAACAATTTAAAAACTATTTGAGAAATTTTTTCTCAAATTTGGTTTAGGTAGGTTACCTTTAGGTGGTAGGTATAGGTATAAGTAAAATATGTACTTGAAAAAATCTGAGCCCTTTTGATTTGAAAGGATTCGGTCGAGACTAGAGATCGGAGTCAAGGCCTTGACTAAAATGCTTGAGTCAAGCATTTTAAAACTTGAGTCAAGAAATGTTAAAAAAGGTATTAAAATATGTCTATTAGAAGTCGAGTAAACTCAAATTGAAATTATAGGAAAAATTTTTCAAAATTTTTCAAAATTTTGAAATTTTTTAAAAAGTGTCTAAAAATGATTTTTAAAGACTTTTATTGATTTTTTGTCAAAATTTTGAAATTTTTAATTTCTTGACTCAAGAAATTCAAGACCTTGAATTCAAAAGCTTGAGTCAAGACTTGATCAAAGCAGCAAAATTTTTTCAAAATTTATTTTTACTAGTAAAATACTGAATTAGAAAATTAGAAAAAATATTTTTTGCTTGAGTCAAGTTTTTGGTGCTTGACTCAAGAAATGTCTATGGCATGGGACCTATGCTTGAGTCAAGAAAGTCAAGGCCTTGATGCCTTGACTCCGATCTCTAGTCGAGACTATTTATTAATGGTAGATACACTTTAAACAAACTAAACTACTTAACTACTCATTTAAGATAATGATACTAATAATCGGATATTTGGCCCAGTCTATAATAAAAATATTGCAAAATTACAGTATATAAATTAATCTCTACTCTACAGATAGTATGTGTAGGTGTAGATACATTTGTATCTGTATCTGCAGTAAATTAAAGTACCTAATAGATGTACCTTCATACATATCTATCTATACCTGTACTACTAGAATAGAATAGGTACATAGTATGAAAAAATAAAATACACAAGCAATATTACGTATTACTTACGAAGTTAGTTAATCTACTACTCGTACGCTATACACAAACTATACATCATGCATAACATAATAGGGGTTTGTTTATTATTACGGCGCAATTCACTTTTTCCATTTCGCAATTTCACATCATTCACAAAACAAACCATCAGCTGCTGGTTGCATTCGAATTCGAACTCGAACCCGATCTACTACAAATACAAATTATGCAATACTATTATTACTAACTAATCTGCATCTGCCTGTCTATATTTATATGTGTGTACTTTTTGCAAAATTTTCTCAACTTATTACCCTTTAATTTAAGTTTAAGTTTAGTAAGTGAAAATTCTCAAGTGATAGTGTTTAAGTTTAAAATACGAGTACTAATTAAAAATTGGTCAAGTTTGCTTTATTTGAATGCTTATATAATAATATATATAAGAATAAGAATATTTATTCTTATTTCTACCAATGAGTATCATTGATTTGGAGAGTGTCTTGTACTTGGAAGGAATTGGATTGGAATAAATTGATGAAATCGCAACGCAAGTCAAGTCTCAAGTTCAACTTTCAATGTTTTGGTGCAAATTGTAAATTACAAGTTAACGTTAACAAGTAAGTGGCAAAATTACCAATAAATAAAAATTCATAAAGAAGATAGGTAAAATTGTTGCAAAAAACAATTAGGTAATAACTTTCCGCTAATACAGATTATAATGTGTAAATATCAGTACCCTACTATATCTGTAGCTAGCTGCAAGTTCTTTGAAATTCACAACTTTTTATAATTTAAGAAGATTAAGTAGGTAGTTAAAAAAAGTGGTACTGTACGAGTACATACTTTTTACCTACACCTACATATATTCTCGTATTTTTACTGTTTATTCCATGATTAACTTTAAAATAAGAAAATATTATCGAAACTTTCTGTCTCGAATTTGATTTGGATTTAATGAAGAGGAACAAACAATAGGTAATTTGCAAAAAATTATGTAAATCATGACTTTTTACTACCTAGAGATCTGTAAAATCGTATAAACTTTGAAAAAATGTAAAATGACTTGTGCCAAGTTACCCAAGTCTCAGCTCCTCAAGTTTAGATAGAAATAAACAGTCAAAAAGCTTAGCAGATAAAATGCAATTATAATATTTTATCTTTGGAATTAGTAGCAGATACTTAGGTAATGTATGTAATAGGTAACAGTTATTAAAGTAAAAGGTTAAAGGTTGATTTATTTGAGTCTTAAGTTTGGCATTTTGCCAATTTTTTTTTGTCGACATTACGGAGGAACGGATAGAAGAACAATCTCATAAAGGATAGATCTATGCAGAAAATATTTTCATTTCATATTTCATATTTCACATACTAGGTACAAAGTACAAAGTACAACTTAGGTAGGTACATAATAATAATAATGAATTATCAAATGTGTAATGTGGAACTACTGATAGAATAAGTATACCTATTTACAGTAAAATTTTATTTTAAATTTTAAATTTCAATTAATAATTAAAGGTAATACATATACAGATATGTAGTACGTAATCTACAACGCAGTTTTTTTTTCGATTTTCTGTGTCTTCTGTTTCTGTCTACGTAGAGTAGGGTACGCAGCACGCATAAATTTTATGTAGCAAAGAACAATACCAATAGATGTATACTAATGCTCTTACTTTTATCCTACTTTTATCTTACAATAAAACATACCTAGATAAATAAATAAATGCAATAAATTACATTATACATATACAGTACTTAGGTATATATCAACTCAATCGATATCGATTCATTCATGTATTGATTATTAATTATCTACCTAATTGTAATGTTGTACCTACAGTAGGGTATGTACTATGTATATTTATTAAGGGAATATACCTAGAACTTAAGGAAAATATACAAACAATAGGGTACTTATACAGATACATTTATTTACGGATAGAGTATCTGTAGGTAATATGCAGTTGGCATGTACATATATTGTCGTCAGATCAGAAAAACCATATTTGGTCTTCAATATTTCAATTAAATATGTAAAAACTGAATTAAACTTTTATACTTTTATAGTAGGTAATCGACCATTACTGACACTGACCGTGAATTTGTTAAAAAAAATGAATCAAACCAAGGTCGGTTAATATCGTAAAGTAGGTATTTGTTTTTTTTATTTATTGCATTTGCATATTATAAGTCTTTAAATACTTAAGTATAGGCAATTATAAGTTTGCAAAATGTTCATAGTATAATTCCAGTACCATGTTGTCGTATTGTATGTATTATGTAGGTGTAGGTATTTTTACTATATTACCTACTTACTAGCTAGTACAATACCTAGTGCTACTGATATATGTATAGGAAAATTTTTAACACGCTACTTTGAGTGAACGAAATTAGCATAATTATTACCGGTAAGGGATAGTGATAATAATGACTGCTGTATATATTTAGAATAATTTGCTATATAAGTTAAATCTTCTTACTCCTTACTATAAATACAGATATAAAATTTTATAATGACAATGACTTACTATATAATTTCATATTTTTTAATTATTACTTTTTATTTTATTTTATTTTAAGCTCAAGACTCATTTGTAAAGCAAACAAAAAACAAACTCAAGGACAAACCAATTGCCAAACTTCCTTAATTGATGGAAAACACAGAAAAATATCAATGTGTAAAGCCCTTATTAAAGCCATAAAGTAATATATCATTATAATATAACTAACTAACTAACTACTGAAGTGATCTGATCTACTTTTAAGAAAACAAACAAACTATGTATTTTTATCTTTTGCTACTTAACTTTATCTATCATATTCCTATTGCTTATCTATCCATATAGCAGTTACTAACTTCACGTACCTCTTGCTGACATTTTTCTACAATAATGATAGAGACAATCAAAATCCAATACAAGTCTTCTGCTATTACTCAAAGTCACTCAAATGTTGGAGGAATTATGGACCAAGAATCCAGGAATCATGAATTCCAGGATCAAGAATTGTTATTTGATGACAATCATTTCTCTCCAGTTGAACGAAATACTCGGACACAAAATGGATACAAATCGAACAAAAAAGATTGGGAATCATTTATACCTGTGGTAAGCCTCTTTGCATTACATACATCTATTGGATGTAATACCCATTGAATCAAAGCCTAAATAATACATATATCTAGATCATGGATCACTTATGTTTACCATTATTAGTAACTACTAGTACATACATACATGCATAAATTTTTTTATAATAATAAATAAGTATTCACATTTAATTTTACTGTACAATTTAATGAAATAGATGAAAGGTTAATTAAATTAAATTAAATTGCTTATAATGGCATGTTAAAAGGTATTTCCATTCCATACGACGACATTGAAAAAACGAATTGTCCAATATCAATTACAAAGATATCTTGTGTAATTGCAGACAAATCTCCATAGAATATACGAATACAAAAATTAAGTCTTTTATCGTTAGGATAAATCACAATTTAAAAAAAATTAGTCCAAGCAGTTTGGAGAAATTAGAAATTAGAAAATGAATCATCCAAGTGTAAATCAAAAAACTGAAAAGAAAAAAAAGCAATTAAAATTGGCTTTAAAGTTAAAGTTGACTTCAACAGCTCTGAAAATGTTTGAGAATAATTGGTCTTTTTGCTTATTTCAGCTGAAAAGTGTAGGACCAAAGCTGGTACATATAGATTACATAATATAGAATTTTAATGTATCTTTTTGTAATTAACTTTATATTATAACTTAGGTTCCATTTTTGAAAACTCTTGGATTATATTTTGTGATATTTATACCCTCTGATAAGCCTTCATGGGTACTTACATTTTAATTTGCATTAAAATCTATCAATATTTTTATTATAAGGTAAATCTAATTCTTTTTAAAACATTTTTTAGCTCGGTTTAATTCTTAAGATCTTGCCAATGGCATCTCTCTGCCTCTTTGTTCTTCTGCATGGAATCAGTTTCAGAAATAGGTAAGTGTAATGTAAGAACTTAATAACTATAACTATTAGAATTACTTGGTCTTATAGTCTAGTATTTCTATTCATAAAATCCAGCTCTGAAACACCGTATTTTACAAGATAAACTAAGGATAATGCAGTAATTTGGTATTTTTAAGAGCATTAGGTACATAGTTTATTAATGATTTTTTGAAAAAATTTAGGTTAATTTGAGATTTTAGAAATGAAAGAGTTTAAAGCTGACTAACATTGAAGATTCGCCAAGTGTCCCCTGGAGATTTAGGTATTATGTCATATTCATATAGGTTTGAAAGACCAATAATCATGGACATAGGAAATGTCCAAATTCCATTGTCAAGGTTAAAGGTTATGACCATATGAAGTGAGAGTGTCCGCTCAATTCCCATAAGATACAACATGCAGATTTGAAAAAAGAGATTTGAGCGTTCTCACTTTGAGGACAACAATGACAAGTCATTTCGTTACCAATTGACTTCCAGACCTCTTGCGAGAACACTCTCACTTCATATCAAGGAACCGTAAATGTACAACATTTTGAGATTTTTGATGTACATAATGCTTTTTGTACATAATACATAATGCATTTTGTACATTTTGTACATTTTGCAATAATTCATATTTAATACATATAAAATACT